>JAJJMA010190076.1:0-12439 GCA_023529015.1 Papaver nudicaule | reverse complement strand
TAATCGTAGAAGTGGAGGAGTTTTGTCTCTGTATTTGGATTTTGAGATTTAGTACAATGATTGTGTTGGTCGTTGCAGATTAATTTGTTTGATTGACTGATTGGTTCATCTTCACAAACAGGTAACCCTAATTCAATTAATCCAGGTAACCCTAATTCGTAAACTAGAGAGAAACTCAAATTTCTGGGACTAATTTTAATTTAATTTTATTGGATGAGTTGATTGATGCTAGAGAAGTAATTCTGAACCAAAATTTTGATTTTTGATTTTGCAGGTGCAATGTGTCAACATGCCTAACAATTGATTTTACAGATGTGGTTATTAGACTCTCTTTTGTTTTATGGATTAGGGTATTCTGATTTGGCAGGTGCGATTCTGATTACCAAACCCTAATCTTCAAAAGAGGTAAAAACCATTATTCGATTTCTCTTTCTCTGAGCGAGCTGCTGCTGCTGCTGCTGCCATGTTTATGTGACATGTTTGTGATGGTTTAGCAGATGATATTTCGTGTTTAAGACAGGCAGTGAAACTGCAATGGCTGTAAGAAAAATGGGTTGTCGGTGGATACAATTGTAGGTGGAGTTTTCATACAGAGAAAAGATGGGGTAAAGGCAACAGAGAATTACATTTTTTGTAGCTGTATTAGGGGCTATCTTTGTTTTGTGAATAGCTCAGCATGTGTCTATACCGGTGCAGGCAATCTGAACTTAGGGTTAAAATTTTATTTGTTTTAATCATTGATTTGCGGGATTAGTACAATCAAAATGTTCTTACAATTCCTGACTGGGTTGTATTGCAGGCAAGATCCTTGGTTCAAAAAGCAAAGATGGGAGGAGGAGCGACAACGAAAGCAACGACGAGAGAGAGAGAGTCTGGAGCAATATCATTTGAATACTATCATTGTTTGGAGCAACATCCCAACGATATGATTTTGGGGTGGTTTTGAGATTACATGTACTGTTTGAATACTATCATTGTACTTAATGTTTTGTTTTGTTGGTGTTTGGTATTAATCTCCACGAGCTCTGCAGGGACAATTGAGAGTTACACGTATGTCCGAGGAGAGTCAATGGATGGGAGAACAACTGCACTTATAGTCGAACCAGCTTCTGACAGTAAGTTTCGAACTTATGTACGCTTGATGATTGTATGGGTGTATTGTACACGACTAATTCATGAACGTTGATTCGTTATTTGTTTGTGTCATTCGTGACAACTGATGATATTCTTCCGAGTGCTCGAAAATTGTTACAAAATTGCAAAAATGCCCGTCTGTCTTGGTATCATGCTCTAACTGTGTGCTATAGCCTATATATGTACATTTTCTCTAATGCGTTTGTATATGCGATGTTGGTAAACATGCAATCTGTATGTTCCGTTGATACCATGTTTAGGTTTAAGTTGTTATGAAAAGTCCCAAATCTCTTTTCTGCAAGTGTAACCATCCTGTACAGCAGGGCCACTCTGTCAAAATCCTCGGATGTTTAATTCTGAACTGTGACTCTGTCAAGTCGATCTGAATTTTTTGCAGCGGGAGAATGTGAGCGAATGTTGTGTTCTCAAATTTGTTCTGCTACCTAACTGAAAATATTTGGATTATGAACCATATTGTTTTACTTGGAGCCTCAATCTGAACTTGGGTCATTGTGGCGTTTGAGGCCTTGATAGGTAAAGTTTAGTACTGTGAACGTCTTACACGCTGAAATCACTATCGTTATTCTTTTTTTTTCCAATTTACTCATTTTGATTTCTCACACACCCAAGCTTAATTTACACTTTGAATATCACTAACTGCCATGATGACTGTGTTGCCCTGTATATGTACTGCCATGGGTACGATATAGCTGCTCTTGCCTTACTAAAGTTAATTGGCCTTAGTTAGTGGAATGAATATTCAACATCTAATTCTGGCGCTGAAATACCTTGGATATATATATTTTCAAATCAGCATGATATGTTCTTTAATGTTGCCGGAGAACATGAGAGGAAGAATGAACAAACTGGATCAGCGCGAGGTGTTTAATAGGTGCAACTTTGTGTGAGGCCTATTTAAGTTCATTACCCCCTTTCCTTGCTGATTGTTGGAGCTTTTCAGTTATACTATAGCTTTTAAATCTGCATATGACACAGATAATGGCTTTTAAGTTTTACTTCGGCCCCTGCATCCTAATTCCCCATTTTCTCCTATCTATTACTGTACCTGATCTCGAGGAGCAACTACTATCATTGCAGTAAGTTTTTCATTTCTAATTAGTGTTTAATGAACTCCAATTAATAATTACATAAGATGGTTGTTAGAGACTTATGTGATTAGACATATAAATACTAACACAGTTGCCCAATTTGAGTTAGAAAAGCATACGCATCCATAGTTGAGATTATTTTCAAAATCCACTTAAATTTTGGATATTGGTTTTCGTCTAATTTTGTGTTTTTATGACTTTCTTGGCTATTGGTTATGCTTTAGCTTCAACAGTTCGAGATTTGTTGCACTGTTAACGAATTTGGATGGTTATGGGTTTTCCTGTTTTTCCTATGGTTTTAGTAGTTGGAACTTATTTGTTCCTACTAACTTTTTTTTCCTGAAGAAATGATTTCACCATTCTCAGGTTATTTTTATTTCAACATAGGGGAATCATTCAGGATCATAATCTAAAATAGGTGGTCTTTTGCTGGCATATTGTAGATTTGTCAAATTAAACCAGTGAGGTCTTTGAGTGGTGGTTTGTCTGTTAAAAGGTGAGCAAATCTCCTGTTAGATGCATTTAAGTTAGAGTACATTACCTACGTGAATTATTGGAAGCAATCAGGTTAGATTTTAATACCTTAGGGGGTTAAATATTTCTCACTTACATATTAAGGGCTTTTATTTCCCATCTAACACATGAAATATAGGATTATATCATTTCTCAAGTTGAGTATGAAACTCATTATTTGCGGGTCTTCTATTGGGTAGACCACAGTTACCACCTGATATGCGAGAGAAGTGGTCATAGCCGTACTCTGTAAAGGCAATTCGACATTGTATTTATTAAAAAGATAAGGAACAGTTTGGTAGATAATGTTTTGTAGTAACAATGTTTACTCCGTTTTAGTTTAACTTTCAGATTATTAGTCACTTTCTGTATTAGTCTGTTTACTTTTGCTGATTAAGGCTTTACTGCATATTATTGTTGTGATATAATGCACACCATCTTCAATGCATATGATGTTTATGATTGATTTTTAAAGTGCTCATATGGCGTTGATATTTCTTCAGGTTCATAAAGCCCAAGTTGTTGCGACAAAAGAGTCAAGCTCTCCATTCACGACTTTGTGCATTTGATTTGCAAGGTACTGACCCGCATTTACCTACAAACTCCCTCCTAAACACATTCACAAACATCAAACCATCCCCGTTGACCCATATGATTTGGGATTGATTGGGTCTTCAGGGTTCAACTGTCTTGATACGTGTTTCAGATTGGTGATGTAATCTAATATGGATCTGAAGGTTAAAATCATCAAATTCTGTTGGCGGAAAAGATGCCAAGGTTACTGTCTCAGATAAGTACTTCTTTTGAATCTTCTCATTCCCAAAATTGAGTTTCACAGGATTTTGGATGATATATTAAATTGAATGGGGATAGATTGAAGAGTTTTCTCTTGCATTGCATCCGCATTCTGCCTTGACTGTAGTTTTTGATCAAACTCATTCAGTCTTCATATCTTTGGTTTGTTTTAGAAATTCCGAATAGATGCTTTTTAATAACGATCCATTACAAAACAAATGGCTGAAATTCGATTTAATATGCAGGGATTGAAGGGGGATTTGACAACCATGAACCTGAAGGAGAAACTTAAAATAATGTAATGATATTTGCCTAATTTTATTTACTTGGAAAGAGTATAGTATGAATAAAATCAGTTCGAATTTCAGCAGTGTTTGTGTCTTAATATTGAGGCTCGATTTTCTTTTGAAATTGCAGGTGAGGTTAGCAGTTGATTGGGTTTTAATGGCCAAGGGTGCTGAGAAAAGAGAGCAACTAGCATCTTGGACAGCTGATAATAAGCAATGAGGTGATGATTGCCAGTACAATCACGTCGATGATTAATATTAGTGGAAATGTTCATCTAACCCTACTGTAGCTACTTTCCTGTGCTTGGGCATGTGCGTGGTAATTATTGTATTAATTGTCAAAATTGATGAAAGAGGAGGTTCAATTGCATATGGTATAATGTTGTGTGGTAATTATATGGTTAAAACACATGCTTTCATTGCAATTTGAAGGAGAAATTGTTCAGTAAGTACTTGCTAGAAAGATCATGTATTTATGTGTGATAAGGGGTACCAACTTCGATGCTAAATGTGTAGGTATAGAAAAAGATTGCCACTCTTGGACATCAAGAGTATAAATGTCTTCCAAAAGCCAATGGAAAGGACTCTGTTTTTCAACAGAGTTTCGAAGAAGCATATACCTTGACAGCGCTTCCAGAGAATTTGTTGAGTTGCATAGTCTATTTTCCATGATTTTTCCTCAGATATTAAACAGCTGATGGGCTTCTGAACCTAATGATTAGTTTCCATGATGTTTGTGGATTAGGGTATGACAATAAAAGTCAAAGGGACACTAAAGGGGGTTGTAATAGGGACATAATGGTATTACCTTACATGTGAAAAATGCTTTCCTGCGCACGGCGACATTATAGCCCAGTATTGCACCAGTTGTGACTGCAAAGAACCATTTGTAGAGCCAAGGTGAGTAACAACTTAGAATGTTTACAATAACGAAACTACTGGCATATAAATAACTGTTAATATAATCATGCAGGCTTAGATTGGAGCTTGACGTGTTCAATGATGAGAGTTATGGAACTGCTAGGGTGACTGTTGAAGGAGACACAACTGCCGCTCTTTTTGATAGCAGCAAGAGAGATTCTGAGCTTTCGGAACTCATGAATGTGAGATGCTTAGACAATGAGGTAAGAGGACATATATTCTTAGTCCTTGGTGTTCTAATGTAGGCTACAATCATTAAAATCGTGTTAATTTATTGTATCAGGGACTTCTGTCGGATAAGGTTCCTGCACGAGGTCCCTAGAAAACCGCCAATTCAGGTCCCTAGACAACCGCCAATTTGTGTTCGGCCTAGAGATTATTCAGCAAGGAGCTTCCAGAACCATTTATGTACAGAACGTCTATCCAATCAACCATGAGTTGGAAGACAAGTATGAGCTGGAGCAGCAAATTGAAAGGTTTAGAGCAAGAGAGATTGTCCAAGAGGCTCGCAAAAAGGATGCGGAATCTGTACCGAAGAGGAAGGTTCAATGCGTGGAGCAATTACTTGATGGTCCACTGACTGCATCAAAGGCCGCTGAAAAGATGATGCACTGTGTAGAACCACTGACACCCTTTAAGACTGCAAAAAAAAAAAAGCGTTTTGAAAAGGTAAAACATAGAAATTACGTGCAGCTCCATCGTATTGAATATTCTTTGGCTATTACCAGTGATTCTGATTTTAGCTCATGAAAATGCAGAAGGATACAAGTGCGAAAAAGCTCGACTTTGGGATGGACGAGGCATATGACTCGGACATGGGCTCTGATTGAAAGGTTTCAATGTTTTTTGCATACTTAGTTTCTGTTTAGTGGATGAGTATATGTTTTATGACTTCTGAAAAAAGTCTGCGTATGCAGTACTATATCGAATTTTGGGTTTCTGTGTCTGTTAGGGATTGATAGTTTTTTCAATATCAATTTAAATAAACATGGGATTTTATGTGGCATGTTTGGTTTGGTCTAAATAACTACTATTTTGCAATAAGTTGGGATGATTTGTTCTGTCTACATTGGATTATTTGAATTGATCAGCTTTACTAAGATGTTTTTAAAGTTTAGTCATGAATATAGTATGAATTGGGTTAACAAGAAATACATACCAGATATGAGTTGCTAGATGTTGGCTTTTGATCTGTCACTGGATGCAGAGAAAAAAAAATTGTTCTTTCTGCCTTTGTAGACATGGTTGCTAACATAAGTAGAAAGCCATGCAACCTGCCACATTAAGTGAAAACAAACTATGTTGCATTATCTCTATTCACCAGGGTCAGATTCATGATCAGCAGAAAGAGACATATCATGTTGCAGTCTTATAAGGTCTGGTGGCTTCTTTTAGAAACCCTGGGGTGCTCAAGCTGTTGTCAGGTACAGTTGTTGTTGTTGTTCTATCTAGACAAAAACTCTAACACTTGAACATAGCCCTACAACCTGACACATTAAGTAAAAAAAAGTGTGTTGCATTATTTTATAAATGGCTTACTTGATACAGCAGTCCTGTAGTGTCAGTTTTAGGGCCTTACATTGTAAGTATATGAGTATATGATTATGCATTAGGTGGTTTGATAGCAAACTTACCAACATACTGAGATGACATGAGAGTAATATATAAAAATAACAAGCAACAGTCACAAATACCGGATTCAAATGTCTGGCGCATAAAATATTCGTAAGGGTTCCCTAACCAACAGAACGTAAAATTAAAATATAAGACATCAAAGGGGCAGGCTAGATTGAAATGTAGCACCGAAGCATTAGTCGTCCATTTCATTGGGGTCGTCGTCGTTCATTGCATTTGAACCTTCGCCTTCTGCGTTGGCACCATCACCGCCTGGATCGTCTTCTTCAGAACTCAGGTGGTCCGTATCTTCGAGGAACGACTGCTTGGAGCGCACCTAGACAAGGTAATCATCCGACCAGGCCCTGAGATGATCAAGAGGCTTTAGGTACACTGGGAATGGATGACAACCGGGAAACGCGAACAAATTCATTAGTCTTTCAGAGTTTCTCTTGGTAACTTTGCAGCAATAATAGCGACATGGTTCTTCGATAACTGGACGATCTTTCTTGAAGCCATACTGTCTCACAATTAGTGCGGGTATGTAGAATGTGGTCCCTTTTAGTGTCACCAGTACAATTCGTTTGACCAGAAACGATGTTCAATATTCCAGTGAACAACCACCCACTTGGTGTTGTTTGCTGTTGCTAGACGGTTCATTTGGTTATCCAGAAATTGTCGCTTATTTTGTTGTAGCGGGAGATAAAATCTTCGATTTTGCTTTCTTGGGGGTAGAGACAAACACCTAGGAAACCTAGATGCTCAATTGCCCAAATCTGTACACAGCAAATGGGATCGTTGATAAATTATTGCAAACAGTAACATACGTATGAAGTTCGTAATTACATGTGGGATTTAGAAGCTTTCATCACCGCAGTAATCATCGAGCGAGTCTAGCAATTTGACAAGAAATAGAGGAACGATTGAAGCTCCATCCAGGCAGTACTCCAAAACAGGTACAACATCCATTGAGAAGAGACCGTTCTTGCCAGGTAGCAGGTGGCATCCAGTGAAAGCGAGCAAAAATGCCCTTTGTCTGATATGCCGCCCAATGGCATTTTGGAAGTCGGCACAAATACGTTCTATGCGCAGTTTGCCTTCCACTACAATAGGTTGTGCATCTTCCTCACTGATGCCTAGAAACGCAGCCAAACGACTGAGACTTACTTTTTCGTATGGTGGTACTGCAGTCACCTTCAGGTCTGTCTTTCCAAAAAGGCGAGCAAATTCTTCAATGATGGGGCATATCTCTATCTTATCCTTTCCGTAGCGGATGACACGTTCATCTGATCTCCACATAACTCCAACGATTCCAGCGGCATTTTCATTAACCCATCTTCTACCTTCTGCTTCATCTGTTCTCCAATCAGACAAACCTCCACCGTTTTCTCCATATACTTTACTCATTCATTTCGACGAAACCAAACCTCCATCTTCTTCTACTTCAATCAGACAAACCTCCCATCTTTTCTCTCTATACTTCTCTCATTAATTTCGACAAAAAGAACCCTCCATTTTCTTCGGCTTCAATCAGACGAACCTCTCCATCTTTTATCTCTGTACTTCTCTCATTCATTTCGTCAAAAACAATGGGGTGCGATACAAACGAGCACAGCCTCGATCCGTTCACCGTAATATTAAACACGGCCTGCTGCACATCTTAGGGCCTCGGGCCCGTGCAAAGGCACGGGCTGGACAACTAGTTTATGCTAATTTGGAATCATTGCGTATTGACATACTCCAAAAATTTTGAATTGCAAAAACAGAACGAAGCGGCTGGAGGCAGCCCAAAAAGGGGTACCCATTTTCGGACCATGATATGGCACCACCCTCAACCATAGGATGAGCAGGGGGAGGGTGTTTTGTGTGGTGGAGATTTGATGGTGGGACCCACACTCTCTCTCTTCTCACTTTATAAGTGTTTTCGAAAATAGAACTTTATAAACCTAAGAGTCTGACTGAGATAGGCCTATGGATAAGAAATTCACAGGATTACATACTTGTAGCCTATCAAAAGCGGAAAAAGCTAAAACTCAATAATTATATACTAGCAACCTAACTCATAATTCGGTGCACATTTAGCTAAATCTTGTTGTTCTACCCTCTACCATCCATTTCAAAAACAAAAAGATTTGAAGCGAATCCTTCTCATATCGGTTGTGGTGGTAATTGCACCTGAATTGTTTTTGTTTTGCATCTCGTGTTCATTGTGGTTGGCTCTCTAAACACGAATCTTTCTTACCACTTATTCTCGATTAAGACAGGCCGAGTCACGAGTGTACTCTATCTTTGCTTAATAGCTCCTCGGTGTATTTTTTGTATTTTTCCGTTTCCACCATCATCTTATTAGTCTTTCTATATTGTTTGCAAAACAATGAATCCGTAAACATTGATTGATTAATCCGTAAACCTTTTACATAGATTAACCATACAGAATCAAATGATTCAATTTATATATGTAAGCTAACATGCCAAAATTGCTTGTGCATTCGATTCTGATACTTTCTTTTTTTGTGTTACGAAAATAAATTTGGCAACAAACAAATCGTAGGATTCCTTGGACATGTTTTAAGAATGAGCCAATCAAGATTTGATTGGGTCCTCACCATATTGTGGGAGATTCGAAAAAATCACAGTCAGCATGGTTTAACCTACAGTCGACATGGGTTAAACTAAAAGTCGTCATGCCAACTGTGATTTTTTTAAGGCCCCCACAAATGTGATGAGGACCCAATCTAACCATCGAATAGAGAGGTTATAGTTAGCATTACTTAATCATCATCACCATCATTATTCAATATACCTAAATTATCGACGAACGACAATACTTGAATAACCATTCATCAAACAATGGCCTAGATCAGCATATTCCTCAGCCTTTATGTATTCGTCTTGATTGCCATGCCAACCTCTTCTTACTCTTATCTCTCTCTAATGAACTCATTCATTTCGCGGATAAATGAGAAAAGAGTTTACAAGAAACTAGTTGGAAGCCTAGCCACAAGCTGAGCTCCAACTCCCTTTTGAACAGTTAATCCTATCCTATGAAAGAAGAAATTACCCACTTTAACATTTGCATTGTGTCGTGTAGTGTAATTTTTCAATCTCTTCAAGAAATCAACAATCTCATTACCGAGCTCTCCCAGAGTCGTAAAAGCTAGGGTACCAAAACCAAATCCATGAGCATTGCATTGATCAAGATATTTACTTTGTTTCCGCGTTTCAGCCTTAGCTATAGTCGTACCTGGTGTGAAGTGTGTACCCCGATCCCTGCGAAAGGCGAAACAACGGTCACATCTAAACACATGTCCCGTCCACTGTCCCAATTGTACACCAAAATGTATGCGGGTCTTAGATCTTTACCATCAGGAGAGAGAAAACCCACTGCGACTTCGGTTTTGGCTTGTACTCCCGCTCGGAAACACATATCCGCCAAAGTGTCGCGAAAAAGGTCATGCCGATACTTTAAACCTCTTCTTCCAGTAGTAAGTCTACTTTATTAGTTATTACAAATGATAGATGTATAATTCACCGATTATAATTTTGTTAGTTTGGAGTATATGCAATGTCAACTGATTGAATATGAATCAGGGATGCTACTCGAGGTGGTTCAGGAAGAAGCAGAATTCTGCCCAGAATTTGATCCAGCATTGCGATGCGCTAACGACTGGGAGACTGGGGTAAAATGCCCAGAAGGTCATCATCCGTGCAGGAGCAACTGTGGCAGGACAAGATGCGTCGAAAATTAAATGCCTCATGCTGATTGTCTGTGTCTAATACATACTATGGTTACATATATGTACTTTTATAATTGTCGTATGCGTGTAATCGTATTGTGTTATCTCCTTTAAGGCTGTTATCTATGGAGATAAATGAGGGAATGATGTGACTGAAAACCGTCGTCTATTTCCTCCTCTCTCTCCTCTTCCCTCACACACGCTGAGAATCCGCAGTTGCCCTCCCGGAACTGGGAGGAAAGCGATACATTCTGTATCGCACAAAAAACGATGGAATCTCCCTCGCTTTCACTTTAGCGAGATACTTTATCTCGCTTTCCAGAAAGCGAGATATTTTCCATCGCTTTCAGTTTGACCTTTTTTAATTTACACCCTGGTTACACCGGCCAGCGTTGTCATACATTTGTTGTTACACTCCGCTTACACTCGCGATTCCGGCCTTCTGAATAACATTTACCCACTCATATTTTTCCTGTATACAACCCTGTATAACCTTGAGACGCACTCGTAATTTATTGGGGGATTAAGGATTATGTACTTTTGGAAGAGTTCGTTTGTGGAAACACTTGTTTTTTATTATATAACATAAGCGGCATACACAGTGGATAAGGTCGATTACATAAAGTTTACAATCAAGAATGGAGGATTAATATGGCACCCAAGGATCGGACATACCATTGCACTTACAACTACGATTGAAGGAAAAAAAAAGCTTAAAACCACTATAATGAGGGGTTGCCGGATAAAACGAACGACAAGCGGGTTAATTCCAAATCTCCTCCGGGTTCATTCCAAGCAATTGGTTCTTCCAGAGATTGAAAACATTGTTGAACCTCCAGCCTCTTGGCGGGGGACCGGTCTCGTAGTCCCTGAGACCTTCACGATACTTGAGTGCGGAAAAAAATAACCAGTGGTTAGTAAATTGATAACAAGAACTTAAGTAGTAGCAAAGAAATATAGCATTTACTTACGGCATCCTCAATTCTCCACCCGTCTTGCAAAGGGAACATATAACCACGCACGAAGCCAACATATCTCTTAACCTCCTTGTTCAAAAAAGTTACTCTGTGTTGCAGTGAAGGTCTTGATCTCCGGTTTCCTTCTGGCAATAACCTTACAAACTCTTCTTCCACTCTTGTCCAGAACATCACCGAGGGTTGGTTTTGTCCGGCAAGGGCATCTAAGGCAACAACGACATAAGCTCTTGCTAATGTCATATCTTCATTCCTTGTGAATCTATGCATTTTGAAGATGATTATTGATAAGAATTGAAATAAGTGAGTTGTGTTTTTCTGGGTGGAGTTGAAGAAGGAAGAGGCAAGGGATTTTTAGGCATTTGGAGACTGCGACAATGAATGCAACGGATAAGATTTAACATTATCTTGAATAAGATATCACCTTATCTCCATACTCATAAAGTGATAGCAAGGGATTGGATATCGCTTTGATGTGTGGATAGCCTCAGCCAAAACAACAGTGAAGGATATCAATACTGTATATGTTATTTATAGGCGCACGAAAGTTTTGGTTGATTATCTTTTCCAAAATCCAACATGTCTAGGGGGAGTTTTACAGACGAAGAAGATGTTGATGTAACACAAGCTTATATCGCCATAGAGTTCTATCATAACGCATGTACTCCACCAAGGAGTAGAGGCTTATACTGGCAAAGGGTTTTTGAAATCTTTCACCGATGCACCAACGAAAACCCCAATGAAATATCCTCTTTAGACCTGGCGTTTAGATTTCTAATTATTAATTAATCTGTGAAGAAATTTATGACGATTATGATTGACCTTATCATTGATGGTGGGGAATGGACGGACAGTGTACGAGTAAGTAATATTTTTTTGGTTGTATGATACACAATTTTCATTTGATTTAAATGCATCCTTAATAAAATTTTGAACTCGTTGCCTCCAGAAAGCTCATGCGAAAACCAGGTATCTAGAAGAGCATGGATGTGAGTTTCTCCACGAGGATTGCTATGATATGTTGCGCGAGAACCTTAATGGATACGGTCCACATGCTGATTTTAATTTATAATTTGTAATCTTAATTTATGCACAATGCATTCTGAATTCCGATTTAATGCAATTTAGATTTTCAATATTATGTAGTGTTAAGCTCGGTACAAAACTCTTATTTTAAAATCTAAACGACAGTCCTTCAAACCAATACGTCTCCCCATTGGATGGGGCTCCTTTTTCCAACCACATTCTATGCAAAACATGTACATACTAATAACCCAATATTATCAAACATATATATTATATTGATTAGCAAACGGGTTACAGTGGTTGAAGGGAAATACACGAACGGAAAAAAA
>JAJJMA010190067.1:913-19387 GCA_023529015.1 Papaver nudicaule | reverse complement strand
CGATAATTGAGGTTGCAAAGCCAGAATTGTTGACACAAGCCTTTAACAGCGGTTAAAGCAACTCCTAGGCCTGTAAAGGACGTCAGCTAGGGGAATCAAGTGCGTGACGATCTGTAGGGGATCTATAGACGTAAGGAGTGCGGCAGTAGCCAGTTCGCTTGGAGGGTTGGAATTTGTCTCTGCTACATCCCAGACCGAAGTCTTATAGTAGGCTAGTGTTTGTAGGCAGTTTGTATTGTGCGGTGTTCAATCTGGACGAGGTCCCGAGGTTTTTCTACAGGTTGTAGTTTCCTCGTTAAAAAAATCTCTGGTGTCTTGTGTGCTTTACTTTCCGCATTATATTATCTGATTATATAATTAAAGCAAACACAAGAAGTACGTTATTAATAAACCTGATCGTTATCCTCAATCCATCCATTGGATTTACCAAGACTCTGTCTTGCGTTGGAATGATCCTTGTGATCCAAACTCGGGTTAACGGAACTGGATATTGATTTTTGAGATCGTCCAGATCTGACCATAAGTCTCACGAGCCCAAACGAAAAGTTGGTTGTATTGCGGTACCCCTGCTTTTTCAATTATATCTGCTAACAATTTCGAAATGATCTTATAAACCCCCCTATTAATCTAATTGTTCACAAGAGCGAGAAGTTACAACCTGTTGTGGCAAGCCAACCAACGACTCAGATTATGTTGTTCTGGGAAAGTAAGAAATCACTGGCAAGAGTTACCGCTCTTCCAACTTTGATACGAAAGTCTTGTATGTCGAGTTTCTTGGAACGTTACTCATCCATATATTATCCAAGACTAGGTCTAATGCCATTTGCAATGGAATTCACAAGGACCAAAAGCATGGCTAAAAGAATATGTTACAAAGTTGATTGTATACAAAGAAGAATCAATTTTGGAATCCATAGATAAGTGTTAAAGTGTGTAATTAACGGCCACGTTGAAAATTTTGGGTTGCGGGTAACCATTACACTTGGAGACTTTATTTTGTTTGATTCTTTATTATGCTAAAGTTCGACGTATTATACAAAGGTCCACCATTTCCTTTTAATTTTGGTATTTTATTTCTTTATCCAGTGAGTAATGATTTTCACATTTTGAGTAATTTCTATACACAATCACAAGAGCTAGTGTCTTCTAAATTTTGACGTGACATTTGTTGTGAATCTTGTGAATGCCTGTCGTAATGTGAGACCTATTCTTAAGTGGATCTGATTTGCGGAGAGAAAAGTTTGAAGCACTGGTAGAGAATAGTAGAAGGAAAAATGAAGAACAAGAGAGTTAGAATTATGGTCAAGGGAAAAGGGTCGAGTTAAAAGTTAGAGTTTGTGTCTCTATAATATTTGGACAATAACGTACCACTTCATCTAAGTATTTAGTTATACATGATCAACTACACATTGATTTCGATTTGACTTTTCTCAATTAGGTGTGGCCCCCTTCAGTCATATTTTTGTATACCAATCTGAATAGTCTTTCGCTAAATATTTAAGAAAATAAAAAAGATTTAGTAATGGCCAAGTGAGAGATGTTAAGTTTTATGGTTTAACAACATATTTCTTTTTAGTTTTATAAAATTGGATTAGTGTTAATCCCAATCAAGTTTGTGTTTAAGGTTTGGATCATGTATTAATGCCAAAACTGTTTTGAGGGGATGGTACATAAAGGTAAAATACCTCAAGGTTATCTATAAGTGGCATTGTTGTCAATGTATAAATTCAAGGGTGGGTTGGATGATACATGCATATGTAGTAGGATATGGACTTCTTCCTAACCTTGTCTAAAAGTTGTTTCAGCCACTAGAAAGACTAAAGACACAAAGATGAAAGAAACTTCCAGTCGAACATGACCTAAGCCAAGATATCATTATCAACATTATTTACTCTTCTAAAGCTAAAGACATGTATATTTACATCTTACCATCTTCTTGTTTATCATGTACGAGGGAATTAGATCCACTAACACTCTTCGTCTCACACTATCTCACATTTTCGCCACCATTTTTTCGATATATGGAATCTAGGTTACACTTACTAAGATATCATTATCAACATTTCCTACTCACATTATCTACACTTTCGCCACCATGTATTGATTTTCGATATATGGAATCTGGGTTTGGGAACCATACTTTGGTTTTGTTCATATGCTTTCTAGAATCCGAAACCTATCATTTGGGTTTTTGACAAAAAAGATGTAGAGTTCGAAACCTAAATCAGGTTATCTCAGAAAACGTATTTCGAAGTTCAAACTCCACCTTATTAATTTGTACTTCAGCGAATTTTGATTGTTTCAAATTCAATGTACAACTTATGTCTGGTTGAGTCACAATTAGAAATATGGTTTGTCTCGCCCACGCTTGTAGACACATGATCACCACTATTAGTGTTTAAATTGTGATCTTCGTATCTATTTAAATACTACACGTCCAAACACACAATCGAGTATCTTGTTGTGTTTGATATTAATTCTCAGACATCATTAACATCATCTATATTGGACTCGGGAATTCATTTGGTACAACATTGCTATTATTCTTAGAATCATACATTGTACTTCAATGGTATATCTTTTATTGTATGATTCGAAATGTCCTGAACCTTTGTCTAGTGCATGGTTCACTTAAGCTTAAAACTCGAGGCTTAATCCATTTACTAGGAATTCGTTGTTCTAACGTTAGCCGTATTGGACTTGATCCCACTTCCACCTAAGGCATAGACTTGACTAGCTCAAGTGATCTTCATGAAGTTCGTGTTGACATTATCAAAGCTAATGTCGACATTATCAAAGCTAATGTCGACATTATGGAAGTTAATAATATCTCAAGACGATTTTCGAATTAAGGACAAGAATTTGAAATGAACTTTATCCCAGGGAGTACATTTGGTAAATACCATATTTCAAATTAACGAAATATCCAAATATATATTAAGACTATTATTTGTCTTGAATGATTTTGCCTTATGTCATTTAATGATATATTTTTTATTAAATAAAATAGCTAAAGTATTAGATACCGTTTAATATGGATGATCTAAATGAGGAATTTCAAAATTAAACACATGTGTTTAAAGAATATTTCGAAATTAATTTGCCTCATATCAAAGCTAAGCCTTGGTCATATAAATAGGGGATTATATTTCTCCTTCAAGCTTTGTCCCTCTACCAAGTTTTGTTCCTCGAAAAGTAAAACTTGTGATACCGCTATTCTGTTTGATCTTAGACGTCGTCTTTGTCTAGAATAGTGAGAAAGTCTTTTCTAGGGATCAAGAAGTCTAAAAGTACATTCAAGGGAAACTAGTTTATGTTTCATTTAGGGCTGCACAACGGTCGGTGGGTAGCGGTTTTGGCCAAAACCAACCACCGAACTGCCATAGGCGGTTTTTGCAATCTGTAAACTGCCACCGACTGCAAACTAAATCGGTTCAGTTTTTAACCGACCGAATTGGATCGGTTCGGAACGTGTCGGTTGCGGTTTTAACCGATTTGCCCAGGGAAAAAAATTGATTTTAATTCTCAAAGAAATTTCAACATCAACATATGGTTACACAGTTGCTAAATTTCGTCACTTAAAAATACAAACATCTCCTGGAAATAGAAAAATCAGATTTACACATTCATTTGTCCCTCCTTTGTTAGATTATATATGCATTTGGGAATATGATTATTCAAGATATTTAACCCATTGTTCTTGGAATGAACATTAAATTCCTTGAGACATTGTCTACACCTTGCTTTTAGATTACCCAACCTTTCAAAATCAATCCATACTGGAGAAGGACTTGACATCTTGCATCAAACAAAATCACAACAAGTCAGTACCTAGTAGAACCAATAATTTAAAAAAATATATATATATAAAAAATCAACAACGGAAACAAAGGTTTTGTTCTGATTCCTGAAACCCCAAATTGATTAACATGAAGAAAAAAAAAATTCTAAATCAGTTGATTCTTTAACAACCCAAAACAATTAAACTCAAAATTAGTCATTATATTACCTCAAACAATTAAACAATTAAACCTAGGTTTTCAATTTCAAGTGTAAAAACTCCCCAAACCATCATCAAATCAGCAATAAAGAGTGGCAAAACACTGATCTTTAGCATCGAAAACCCAGTATAGAACTAAAAACTAAAACCAGATCGGAGGAAATAAAGATCTGGATTATAAAAAAAAAAGTAAACTAAAACAAAAAATCAAAACAACAAAAAGAGAACATAGAAGTAGAGAACTATACCTTAATCTTAGAGTGAACTCAATGAAGGCATGGTTGCAGATGAAGTGGTGGTGAGAGTGAGATGGTGGTAGCGTAGGTAGACAGGAGAGTGAGAGAGAAAGAGGAGAAGAAGTGGCGCAGAAGAAGGAAAGAATACTGAATAAGGGCTTAGGTTATATCATAACTATATATACTAAGGATTTAGGTTAAATCATGGATGGCCTAGATTAGATCTGATATGATATCAACGACCTATATCAATGGTTTACCCTAGCTGGTTCTAGGGCGGTCGGTTGATCATCTAAAACTGCTGGCCGAACCGACATGGGCGGTTTTAGTATTTTCAAAACTGCCACCGGCTTATTTGCGGTCGGCTGCGGTTCGGTTTTAGCGGTTTTGGTCGGTTCCGGTTCGGTTTTGCGGTTTTGGTCGGTTCTTGTGCAGCCCTAGTTTCATTAGTTTTATTTGTATTGTACTTGTGTTATGTTCTATCACATCATAGCATACGATCTTGTTTATTCTAAGGTCCTCTGCTTAAGGCCACTCAAGATCGTAGTGATAAGAACATCTTTTTATCTATTGACCTGGATTTGTAAGCAAGCAGCTTGGTTTGTGTGCCCAACTAATAGATATTGAGTGGAATCAAGATCGTTATTTTGTATTGTTATTTCGCAGGTACTTTGTTCATCAAGGTTATTTTGTACACATCCAAATTTGCTTGATTTCAATTGCGGAGATTTCTTTTGATTAATATCAAGAGTTTGACTTCCAAACCTTGTTTGATATCTCAAGGGGTTTGTCACCAAATAAACTTAAATATTCTTGATCTTGGCGTAAAGGAACTTTAGCGAAATATTTGTTAAGTCTCCAAGGATATCATATAGTGGTTGACCTTCCGATATATTGGTTGTTGTCCGTAAAGGTTTTAGTCGTCTGATTGGAGTCTGGGTAGCGATAATCTTCACGAAGGACTATGGAGCAACTCTTAAGAAAGATAGTAAAGGACGTCTATTTTCTTAAGGGTGTACATGTCGGTGATTACCTTGATGTGGTTAGAGGCGTCGGATTACTGAGGGGAAGCTTTGTGACTAATAATTGTATTAGGATATATTGTTTTAACCAACTAGTCTGAATTATGGGAGTATGTATGTTGGCGGTTCAATTCTTAAGAGTATCAAAACTGGACTAGGTCCCAGGGTTTTTCTACGAGTTTGTAGTTTCCTCGTTAACAAAATTGTTGTATGTACTTTACTTTATTTCTGTATTATACTTGATTTGTCATTTATAATTAAAGTATCGTACTTGTATGTTAGCAAAGCCTTTCAGTTTCTTGTACTGATTCCCATCATGTGTGAATCAATGATAGGTGCTCAAAACACCTATTCAAGAGTACCTAATTGATACACTTATGTCCGATGAATCCTCATATATTGTTTATTTTACATTGTTTTCTATTTTGCAGGTACTTTGACGTTTAATAATAAAAATGAAGCAATTTACAACTCAATTCATCACTTGGCAACTCTCGGAGTCGATGGTTTCGAATACAAGAAGAACACGGGGTTCAAAAGTGTCGCGAAATAAGAATTACTGGGGGGCAGCCCTTCTTTGTTAAGCACCAGCCCAGTTATTCCCAACCTCAGCGCAGCGTTAAGGGGCACCTTCAAAACAGGCCCAATTCCTGAAAAACAGGCCCAATTCCTTAACACGGGCCCAATTTCCTAAAATAGGTCCGATATCAGTTCAGTTGGTTTTAGGTTTTTCCGGCGTGAATAAAAGAGTTTTTGGGGACGCGAGTAAAGGAGATCACGCACAGGAGTTTTGACGCGAGTTCTGGATGGAAAGCTAGGGTTCTGGGGAAGGATTTTTGGGCGCGATTCTCGAGGCGCCGCAAACAAGTTTTTTTTTTATGCTTTTTATTTTATTTATTATTTTCTATGGATTTCAATAAAGTTATGAGCAACTAAATTTATATATATTAGTTAGGGATGTAGTCGGATATCACAAACATGCGATTTGATTAATTTTGGAGTTATAAATATTTTTTTTCATCATCGTTCTTATTTTACTGTGTGTATGAATGCATGATTGATGTATTGCATTAAGATTGGATGTATATTAGTTTAAGTTGCAAATTAAATTGATTTATGTTCATATCTACAACTAGAATTAGGTTTTGAGATACGAAATCGTCGATGAACCTTTTCACAAGTAGTACAATATAATTCCGATTGCGGTGATAGCTTTTAGGGATTGTATGTAGAATATGACCTTTGTTGAATGAACTGCTCCTGGTAGTTCATTGCATTGATTAGCCTATTTCACATATATTAATGCTCTTAGAGAGTTGAACTCAATTACTCGATCTGTTGAGTTATTCTCTACGCAGAATTCACACATTCATCGTTATGGTGTGTGATGACATTAGGAAATTACGGGATATTTTCGCGATGATATATTCTAGGGCTTTTGATGATGAGAGATTAAATAGAAACTCCAAATATTATTTATAGTGCATGTTATGTGATTGAAGATGAACCCTTAACCAATATTCTCATCTCCTAATTATTTTCTACAATTATTTGCTTTAGTTTTAATTTACTTTTATTGCACAAAAACATTCCCCCCTGGTTACTTTAGAAATCAATAGTAAATAACAATCAATTCCTCCCTGTGGATCGAATCTGTTTTTGCCACTATATTATATTATTTATTGTGAAGGTTAAGAACTGAAGTATATTTGTTGCTGTTTGACAACACATCAAATTTTGGCGCCGATGCCGGGGAGGCATTGTGGTTGTTAGTTGTTTTGATTTCTTATTTTTATGATGTATTCTATTCTTGTGAGTCGTCATGTTTCCTTATGGAAATAACATGTACGATGCACAAGACCAGGCACAATATTATAATGGTGATCAATTTTATTTTAATTCTCAATCTTCTTATAACTCCCAACCACCCATGGAATATTATCAGAATCAATCTTTTGGTTTTGATCAATTTTCAAGGGAACCTGTTGGTTATTCTCAGACATACCAACCTTCGGGTGGGTATGTAAGTGAACAACCACAAGGAAGGTGGAACAATTATACTTCTAATTGGCTCTACTCTAGTTGTATGCAGATTCTAGATGGACTACAGGATATGCGACGTGAACTATAGCAGCTTGAACGTAATAGAGAGAACGTTACACCAACCGAATCTTATTACAGGATACCTGAACCAACTCCTGATCGTATTTATCATCATTCACCCATTCAACGGGAAGTGTTGTGTTCTCAGGATTCTGCTGTAAGTAATGTTGGGAAACGTGTAAACGTAAGAAAACTCTCGAAAAAACTTTATCAGCTGGAAGATGATGGAGCACCAGAAGAAATTGTCGGGGAGATTAGTAGAATCATACATGCAGAACTTCGACGACGTTGTGATGATCCACACTATGTCAATGACGATTTTGATGATGAGGATGATGAAAGAATGATTGATAATGAAACTGAATTGAAAGATATCGTTGAGGAACCAATCGAGATTTCCATGGACCAGTTTGAAGACGTTAAAGCTGAAATTTCAGTTGAGGCAGAAACTGATGAAGATCACGATACACTTGAGGTAAATAGTTCATTAGAGTTTTTTCAAAATAGCGAGGATCTCGTTCTACAAGAAATTGTGAATGGTTTGTCTAATCCTATACATGATTTTATTTCTTATGATCCTCCTCCCCTAGTTGAAGTGGTTTCTCAAAGAGTTGTTCCCTCAACTTTTAAGAAAAAACCTCACCTAAAATTGGATATTTGTGATTCTATTGTTCTTATGGATTATTTTGCTTCAAAGTATACACCATTACACATGTTTGATTCTAGCATTGAGCATGTTTACCGGGAGGAACCCGAAGAAGTACCCTTATTTTATGTTCCTTATCCACTTCCAAGTGGAGAAAAGTTCAAGTGTGGGGGGGGTGGCTTTCATAAATTAATAGCTTCACCGGTGCTTATGTATGCTAATATCTTTTTGAGGTTGTTACTCGAATTGCAGATTGTCGTTTGGACGGATCCCCAGATTTTCAAATTATTGGTGTACGGGAAATCAATCTTGCACGTCAGGCTGATGACATTAAACCAAGCGCTACGTGGGAGGTAACCCATTGTTTATATCTGATTTTACTGTTTTGTTTATTCTTTTTGCAGAATACAAAGACTGCGCTTAATGGGAGTCAACCCATTCGATTTCGCTTTGTGGGAGTCAACCCACCGGATATCTACCTGCAGTTGAATTCCATTGGACGAGTTAATCTACATTGAGGACAATGTAGAGTTCAAGTGTGGGGGAGGTAAGTCTTTGTTTCTCACTCGAAAAAAAAAAAAAACTGGTGAAAAACAGAACAACCCTAAAAAAAAAAATTGGTTCTTTATTCTGATCCAAGCTACACGATAAGGGCCACCTCCTGCTTTTATAAAAACCAACAGAAATCAGGTGCGAGTTTTGTTCTGTTTAGGTTCAGTGAGTTTTCTCTGTAAATTCTGAAGCAACACCAGTCTACTGCCAAGTCTTGACGGCTAGCCATGGATTCGTATGAAGAGAAGGAGAAATTGACGAGGTTAGTTGGTGACTATGATTACAATGGAGGAGAGGAGTCCATACTACTTTTGATTGAGGGTCAGTTGGAATTTGAAGAGGAAATGGAAGCTACGAATGAGAATCGGGTTGAGCGACGAGATGGTGCAGTGATGGGTTTTTTGTTGTAGTTTGGAGGTCAGTTGAATTTAGAGAAATTGTTGGTTTTATGTCCATTCAAAGAGGAAGACTGGGAGGTTGCAGCCGTCGTTGAATCTAACAGAGAATTGATGAAAGCTTTGGGTTATGCCATGGTTTACTGAATGTGTGTGTGGTGTTACATATTGAATTTTGCAGGGAAGCATTATCTTGTGCTCAGAAGGAACCAGATGGAACTCAATTCTACACAACCAGAAAAATGCACACAACCCGTTTGTAGAAATTCCTGACACAAGGCGGCAGAAAGAAGCTTGAGGTGTTGGGAGTTTTTCCAGTCTACGGAAATCAAATTTTAAGAGGATAAAGAAGACACTGTAATGAATAAGGAAATGGGTTTCTTTTGATTCCAAAATTGGCAAATGGAAGAATTAGTTTTGAAGCATGGTTTGTAGGGTCCTCAAGCAGAGACCAACTCAAGCCCTCCAAGCGAATTGGCTACTGTCGCACTCTTTACGTCTCTAGATCCCCCACAGATCGTCACACACTTGATTCCCCTAGCCGATGTCCTTTAAAGGCCTATGAGTTGCTTTAACCTCTGCTAAAGGAATATGTCAACAATACTGGCCTTGCAACCTTAATTACTAACTGTATGTTTCGAACTGTCCTCTTCAGTTTAACATACGTAAAGTGACTTCCTTCGGATTGTTCCAGGTCATACGGAAATCTACTTACAAGCGGGGGCTGACAAGTAAACCGAGTAAACTATGCCCAACTTGTCTCTACCTCAGTTGTAAAAAGAATCACTTAAGAAACTTATTCAACTGGAGCTAACTAGGTCTTACAACACAGAGTGCAGCCGTGTGTTGCTTCCTTCAACCTTGTATGTAACGTATCCGTTCTTGAATAACCTTATTGCAGAAGAGAAGGACTATAGAATAGACAAGAACGTGATCAGGTTACCAAGGTTACAGGTTAATATGATAACAACCACAAAGGTACGTTATCGCCTACCAGTGCTTCCCAACTCTCAAGAGAAGTCTTTATAGTGGTTAGGTAAATCCCACAGTGGAACTGCTACCTAGTAGAGGATGACTATACCACAACAAGCTTACACCGAAGTGCAAAGAGTTTACGATCACTTCCTCAGAGAAACTTCATGTATGCTTGATGCTTGTGGTTTTCGTTCTTTAACCCTCTATTTATATCATTCAATAAGATAGGTAACTTAGGAATAAAGCAACTAGTTTCTTAACCTACAAGTTAGCAAGTGCCCGTGTAAATGAACCTGTTACTTGGCTTGCACAAAAAGAAACCCTATATTTATCTCAATTAGAAATCTTTTATCATTTATCTGCCAAGTGATTTGTTAGCTCAAAATCACTTCAAGATAGATATCCTACATACCAGAGATAATCTTTATCTTATTGACTCATTGAGATTCGTTAGATGGACCATAGAAGATATTCTGATAAGCACAAGTCCAACTAAGAGATAATGAAGTCAGATGTTTAACCCGCGTGAAATTCCAGAAGAATATTCACTTGGACGGTTCTGAACCGTCCGACTGGATTCCGGCCAAATTCATCGAATTTGTGGTTCACGTACATGTACGTGTGAAGATTGACGTTTTGGGACTCTAAAGAAATTTTCGGAGCCACTGTTCACGAATCGGTTCGTGAACCGCCGTTGCCCAGATTAGGGTTTAATTGGATCCGCTGGAAGTTCTGGGATGGGGCGACGTGTTATTACGCCCTCAGCTATAATCCATTGGACTCTGCTCTAGAGTACTCCTTTTAGATTCATCTGTTTCTTACATGTAATTTGCAAGCAAACCATTGCACTGGAAAGGGTATCGAATCTATCTCATGCATCTTGTAACCTTAGTATTGTGGGAACAAATACTAACATAACTCATGGTTATGTAGACAAGAATACAAAATCTCAATCGTTATAACTCTGTTTCGAAACATATAGGAGATTGAGACCTTAGTGGTTGAAATCGGAGTAACATGTAACCTTGGTAACCTGATCACGTTCTTGTCTATTATACGGTCCTTCTCTTTTGATATAAGGCCATTCAAGAACCGATACGTTACACACAGGGTTGAAAGGAAGCAACGCACGGCTGCACTCGGTGTTGTAAGACCTAGTTAGCTCCAGTTGTATAAGTTTCTTAAGTGATTCTTCATTTACAACTGTGGTAGAGACAAGTTGGGCATAGTTTACTCGGTTTACTTGTCAGCCCCCGCTTGTCAGTAGATTTTCGTATGACCTGGATTAATCCGAAGAAGGTCACTTTGTGTATGTCAAACTGATAGAGCACAGTTCAAACATACAGTTGATAATTGAGGTTGCAAAGCCGGGATTATTGACACAAGCCTTTAACAGTGGTTAAAGCAACTCCTAGGCCTGTAAAGGACGTCAGGCGGGGGAATCAAGTGCGTGACGATTTGTGGGGGATCTAGAGACGTAAGGAGTGCGACAGTAGCCAATTCGCTTTGAGGGCTTGAGTTGGTCTCTGCTACATCCCAGACCGAAGTCTTATAGTAGGCTAGTGTTTGTAGACAGCTTGTAATATGCGGTGTTCAATCTGGACGAGGTCCCGAGGTTTTTTTCAGGTTGTAGTTTCTTCGTTAAAAAATCTCTGGTGTTTGTGTGCTTTACTTTCCGCATTATATTCTCTGATTATATAATTAAAGCAAACACAAGAAGTACGTTATTAATAACCTGATCGTTGTCCCCAATCAATCCATTAGATTTATCAAGACCTTGGGTGCACAAAAGAGTCATGAATAAGATTTCAAGATTATCACAAGTCAAGCTTATGCGAGTAGTCCAAAGTACAAGGTCTTGTTTGGGCTTCATGTTCGTGATTAAAGGGTCTATACAGCTGTGGCTAGTTCATCAACTTATGCTCACCCTGGAACACTCATGGTTCCATGCTGCGCAGGGGACTAAATGTTGATGGTGGTTTTTGGCGAGGAGGTCGCAAGAGTAATTTTGCATCAGTTTCTGGCATCCTGGAATAGCTCGAGATAAGGTATGAATTTATTTTTACAATAGGGATAAGATATTTGGTTACCATTAGCCATATTTTGATATCTCACGACCCTAGCCTAGTAGCATGGTCCATATCCCTAGCCTACACGTAAAAATATCTATGCATGCGCCTGTGCCTGCGCACGCGCTTTAGCCTATGCATGTGCCCGTGCATGTGCACGCGCCTTAGCCTATGCTCATGCATGTACCTTGTTTGGCTCGCCATCCCCTTTGCTCCTTAGCCCAGCTCACGCCTATGATGGGTGGCCCACGGCCATCCCATCCCTCCTTGATCACGTCCCTTGTCTGTGCTAAAATATCTCGTCTTTTGGCTTGCTTAGCTCAAGTCCATAGGCGAGCCCAATCTTATCTTGGCCCTAAGCCAATCCCACGCTTTCCTCAAGCTATAATCTCTCTCTCTTAGCCTCGGCCATGCCTTGGCCACACCCTAGGCAACTCACGCCACACCCTTGGGGATTTCACGTCCATCCCATGCTTGGTCTTTGGAGGCTCGTGTCCATCCCCGCCTTAGTTCTTGGAGGCCTTGCATTCATCCCCGCCTTCATCTTTGGATGCCCACGTCCATCTCCTGCCTTGGTCTTTGGAGGCCCGCGGCCATTCCCCTGCTTAATCTTTGGAGGCTCACGGCCATGCCCTAGCTTGGTCTTTGGAGGCCCACGGCCATGCCCTAGCTTAAACTCTTGGGGGCTCGTGCCTATCCCTTGCCTAACCTTTGGGGGCCTCACGGCCATCCCTTGCTTAGTTCTTGGAGGCCTCACGGCTATGCCTAGCCTAATCTATGGGGGCCTTATGGCTGTCCCTCGCTTGATTTATGGAGGCCTCATGACTATCCCTAGCTTGTACTCATGGAGGCCCATGGCCATTCTCTTGCTCACGGCTATCCTTGCCTTCCTAGAGCTAAAAAATCTCCTTCCCTAGCCTTGCCTTTACTTATGGATCCCGCTGATCCAAGTCCTAGATGATTATGGACTTTTATTCCATGATATTCTAGTTTCCTAATCAAATTCGGAAATCTGGCAGATTACGAATTGCCTCAAAAGACGATTTTTACAGCCCAATCCGTGAACAATTAGGAGAAACTTCCTTCACGAAAGTTTCTCCTCTGGGAGTTCTCTATAACATACTAAAATTTTGTTATTTTATCGAATTTAGGCTGGCCTGGGTGATTTTGGAATGGATGACGTGCAAACTGTCCAGAAATCTGAAAATAACGTAATGTTATGGCCCATCCCCATACGTCCTATGCCTAACTTCCTAGTATGATTATTATGCTATGTAACATGGGTTATTATTATTATTGTGGCCTATCTTTAGGTCTTGGATTGGCAATGCTTATGTATTCTTGATTATGGCTACGCTGTGTTAGCATCACTCGTCTGTTTTCCTGATTATAGACTTGCTTCTATAATCAGTGCTATAATTCTTAATCATGGCTCATGGCTATGACTTATATTATTTTGGGCATTCATATGTCTTCATTATTCAGAGAATTGGTGCATTACATGCCACAAGCCAATTTTTCATATTTATGGCAAATCGAAAGTCGTATTTACTTGACTATTGCCACAGAGAGTTGCTGAAATCCTCTCAGTCTAAACGACGGTTGCATAGCTCAATCCTTAGACTTTTCTCATTGGTTTAAATGGCGATTGCCCGACTCAATCCTTAGACCAAAATTAAAAGAGATACACAAGCTTATCGCTTAATCTCTATTTTTACGCAAAGTCCTGAGTTTACCAGTAATTGGTACGACTTTGCACTTAGTCATCTTTGACTTAACAAATATTCAATACTTAACAAATCTTACGAGAATCAAGTAAGTTACATGGGGGGATATTCTTTAGGGTTTTGGTTTGGCGGTCTACGGCACGTGTGATTGCAACGGCTCAATCACTCAACGGGAAAGAAAGCTAAGTCGTGTGAACGTTGCTGAAAAGAGAGGATGAGAAAGTGGGTTGTTAGTCTTCCCTAATATTAGGCGCAAGACTCTTAACAACTGGTCCCACTTACTCCACACTCCCACTCTTCCACTTCTTCCACTTCTTACGAGATCAGTTGGAATTCTATTGCTATAAATAGGTCACTCGACCAGTTTGGAAAGACAGAACAAACAAGTTCAACAGTTCAATTCAGTGCAAGTATAATCAATCTATCTCATCGATAATTGATTAACTCTTCTCATTCAGCATTCAATATCTAGTGAGAACTGAATATCCATTCTTTTAGCAATTTTAATCACAACATCACAGAAATCATAACAATTCTCTGATCTCATCTTTCCCTGCTTCCCTCCCTGAAACCAACCCTATTTCCTCTTCTTGTAACTGAAGCAATACTCGAACAGCCATTTCTTGGTTTAGGCGAGTCTTGTTCGATCTTGACCTCTCAAATACCATTACAATCTCATATTACATCATTACACTTCACACTTTACCCCTCAGATTCTCTTTATTGTTTTACACCTAAAACAGTGAGTTATGGAACAAAGCTCAAACGCTTGTAACGTATTAACAGACGCTGAAGATGATGATGCAGAAGATTCAATGCCAGGTCTCATCATATCAGCAAGAGAACTCATTAGCGTTCCTCCCAGAGGTATTAAGTCTGTTCAAGGCTTCATCGATCTTGAAAAACAGATTGATAATATCTCTCATGACGTAGAGACATATCTTAGGAAAGAAGAAGAGTCTTTGAATCGTCTAAACAAGGTCATGGAGGAAAACGCATGTGTTGAAATTGACATTGATCAACTTATTAGAGAGACTGAAGCGTCTTTTTATGAAAAACGTCAAGATCAAGTCATTATCAATACCCTTCTTGTTGAGGAACCCATGAATGTAATAACTCATGATCAACTGTGTGTTCTACACATTGATGAAACTCACAAAAAGGAATTATCTGTAAAATCCTGTCCCCACAGACAAGATGTAATTCATTTTGTTAAACAGGAAAACGGATTTAAAGCCAAAAACCGTCCTGTTGTACAGAACTATTCACAGTTCACAAGGGCAAAGCACAAAGGTTATAAATTCTTTCATAAACCCTTCTCAAAGAATAAAAAGGTATTAATTTATCTAAAATATGAGAAAAATACTTTCAAGTTTGGAATAGAAAGAATCAAAGTTAAGAAATTCCAAAATCCCTCAGTTTCAATAAGGAACTGGAAAGAGATTCTTTCTTGGGGGCGCGAAAGTATTTTATGCCTTAATATTAAGCATAGTTTGCTCTAAGCTTGATAATAAGGGCATCATTGGAATAATTTCTCACAGACTATTTCTAAGTGTTGAGCCTTGGTCCATTAGATCACAGTCAATAAAATCGAAGTACAAGAGAAAAATGTCCTAAAAATACCCTAGGAACTTGTCAAAATCAAGGGAGAATCCCTAATTGACTCACACACATGTGTCTCACACATGTAAAGCCTAGGAACCCCTAAAAATCGGTTCTAAAACAGTCCTCAAGGCTAATCCGCATCATTCTGGGTTGTTCAGAACCCATGACCCGGTTCACGAACCGGCCCGACCCGAATCTTCTGGATAAAGATCTGTCGAGTCTTCTTTTTCACCTCATATCTTTTTGAGGTTCTAGAGAAGCTCTAATGGCGTCTCACTGCTGCTGTTAAAGATCTTCAAGGTTCGTGAACTGTTTTGCTCCATTTTGGTCTCAAAACAAGCGGGTTGAAAAGCTATTGAAGGGGTTACAAATCATTCTTGCTATCTCTTTGTATTTTGGGAGAAATCATCAAGTAAGTGTTCTTGGCTATTTTTCTTTAAAATGTCTAGAAGAAGTGCTAGGAATATAGCCTCTACCAGTAGAGCTCTTGATATGAATGATGATGATGATGATGAGCAACTAGACTGGTCATCAGAAGAAGAAATTATGCCTGAGGCGGTTCACGAACCGTCCCATGATCCAGGCTTATGTATGCCTTTCATCAGCGATGCAGCCAAAACTGAATATGTGAAGAGAAGGGGCTTCACAGTTGAAAAAAAACTGGACCCAAGTACAATGGCATCGTACCCACCATTTATGAATCTTCTCGTGTGGGGACAAATTCATGGAGGTATTTACACCGACAACTTTCCCTTTGTTGTTCGAATGTTTTATGCCAACATGTATGAATGCGATATGGATCAGTGTAGTTTCATGACTCGAATTGGCAACTAAGTCTTTTAAGTTAACAGGGCTGTACTTGTGGATATACTTCAGTGCCCTGTCTTTGAGATGACACTCCCACAGCTGGGAAGGGGTCGTCCATCTGACCACAAACTTGCTAAGGGTGTACTTGGGTTTAACCCTCATTGGATAGATGGCAAAGCCCCTATCAACGGAATCAAGCCTGAGTTGAAGGTTCTTGGTATTTTGGCTTCACATAATCTTATTCATGTTACCCTGAACAGGGATAAATGGAACATAAACATATTTGAGTTGATCTATCATCTTCACAAAGAGAATGGTCCAATTGATTTCTGTGGCACTATCATCAGACCGATGATCAGAACCTGGGATAACAAACAAAGGAATCTCGGTTTCCCCTGCTTGGTTAAAAAAATCTGCAAGAGGTTCAAGGTTAGAATGTTCGGACCAATGGCTGATGGCCCAAAGCTCTTCACCCAGAAGAACATTGACAAGATTAATAAATCAGGTCAAATGGTCGGACAAGATCCTCGCGTAGCACAACTTGAGGCAAGAGTACACAGACTCCAAACCAAGTGCGATGGATACACTCAGGCAATTAACCTTGTAATTCCTCATGTTGATCCATTTATTGCTTCTGCTATTATGATATCATTGAGGAGCATACCATTCCATCAGACGACGAGGATATGGAGTGATTTGTTTCATTTCTTTATGCGTTTGTTAAACTTTGCTTTGTGTTGTGTGAACTATTTCCATTAGAACATCGTATGTATTAACCTTAATACTCTTTGATGTTTTGTTGCTTGAAGTTTAAATTTAGCATTTGTGCTCATGTTTTATTTATCAAACGTTCAAGTATACAGGAAAATTCACAAGAGACATCATGTTACACTTTGGTTCATCCAATTATAAACATAGTCTCATAAATCTCGGGAGAGATTCACATGACAAAGGAAACATTAACGTCGATTTACAAAAGTTAAGCTTTTTCTCATGATCAAGAAACTTTTGATTATATGATTTTTAGGGTGTTCACAAACTTAGAATCATATACTCTTTTCCAAAAATCTGGCTAAGGGAAAGAGATTATAAACAAAGGTATACTGGATAACATTAAATTGTTTTGTCCATGTTAGGGTTTGTAAGTTGTTCTTTATTGAATAACACCACATGGGGGGAGTTCTTAACTGAGCTTGCGCTTAATAACAAATCTTTTTGGAGAGCGTGGATTTGGAATATTAGGAGAAAGTGTGTCTATATTTCTTCAAAGATGAATCAACTTAGAGATCATCATCCTGATTTCCTAGTTATGTCATCTTAAACTTGGTATGCGAGTACTTAGCTTAACCTATTCCCTAGGTTTATGAAACCCCAGTCTCAAACTACTTTGTCATACTTTTGTGATAAATAGGGGGAGAATACATATGGTTCTTGTTCTTGTGGTTCATAACCATAGGGGGGAACATTATGTGCTTACTTGCTGTATTTTTCAAAGTATCAAGTAAGGGGGAGTAATTAAAGTTAAGAAGAAGCTTCTGAAAAAGCAGGGGTACCGAAATACAACCAACTTTTCGTTTGGGCTCGTAAGACTTGTGGTCAGATCTGGACGATCTCAAAAATCAATATCCAGATCCGTTAACCTGAGTTTGGATCATAGGGATCAGTCCAACGCAAGACATGGTCTTGGTAAATCCAATGGATGGATTGAGGACAACGATCAGGTTTATTAATAACGCACTTCTTGTGTTTGCTTTAATTATATAATCAGAGAATATAATGCGGAAAGTAAAGCACACAAGACACCAGAGATTTTTTTAACGAGGAAACTACAACCTGTATAAAAACCTCTGGACCTCGTCCATATTGAACACCGCACTGTACAAACTGCCTACAAACACTAGCCTACTATAAGACTTCGGTCTGGGATGTAGCAGAGACCAATTCCAACCCTCCAAGCGAATTGGCTACTAGTCGCACTCCTTACGTCTCTAGATCCCCCACAAATTGTCACGCACTTGATTCCCCTAGCTGACGTCCTTTACAGGCCTAGGAGTTGCTTTAACCGCTGTTAAAGGCTTGTGTCAACAATTCCGGCTTTGCAACCTCAATTATCGACTGTATGTTTGAACTGTCCTCTATCAGTTTGACATACACAAAGTGACTTCCTTTGGATTGCTCCAGGTCATACGGAAATCTACTTACATGCGGGGGCTGACAAGTAAACTGAGTAAACTATGCCCAACTTGTCTCTACCTCAGTTGTAAAAGAAGAAACACTTAAGAAACTTATACAACTGGAGCTAACTAGGTCTTACAACACCGAGTGCAGCCGTGCGTT
>JAJJMA010190062.1:0-12607 GCA_023529015.1 Papaver nudicaule | reverse complement strand
GTGGCCTTTTCCGTTGTCAAATCAGCTCCTCAGTTAGTTAGAATATAAGGTATATTACTGATATTGAAATTTCTGAGTTTGATCCTTTTAGTGCTCATCTTACTAACTTATGTCTACTCTTTTGTTATTTTCAGGTTGTGATCAAGTTCATATACTTTGACCAGTGATGATGCTTCTTGCATTAGTGAGTAAACTCTCAATATGCTTGTTTTCAGTATTTGTTATCATTTCTATGGTACATAAACTAAGGTTGATAGTTACTACCTTTATGTTTATTTTTTGAAGATTCAACGCGCAGACTTGAAGCTAGAGAATACCAGTGAGGAGGTAATCTAGGGTTGATTCTGCTGGTATGGCAGGTGCAGAAGTGGGAGAAAATTGTCCTTGCAAAGGTTGTCCAAGAGTTGGAATGAATTCCTCCCAACCACTAGCAATGTTTTTGGAATGAATTCCTTCCAACTCGTTGGTTAACCTTTAAAGACATTGATGTTATTATTTTTCATTCTTGTTATTCCACGGTGATGCTGCAGGTCTCCTTTTTTAATCTCAGGTTTATTCATTACCTGATATTATCTCTTGAATGCTTTAGTTGTGATATCCTGTTTGATTTCATTTATCAATGATATTTGCTGATAACTTGTCTTAATTTGCTGTAGAAGTGGAAAAACGTCCGGCGCAAATATTTTTGGTGATTTCCCCTAGTAGTTATTTTCAGGTATGAACTCTAATTAAGCTATGATTGTGTATGATTGCTAGTGTGCCTCAGTTACATATGAGAATTAAGCTCATTATCAGTTTAGTTCTGTGGTCAAATATTTGAGCTACTGTAGCTTGTTCTCTCTTTCATATAATATGAGAATTATGTCGTAGGCGTATGCCAGGGCTTCGGCTACCTTACCGCATAGCCTAAACTAAGATGAAGTTGTTAGTGGGTCATATTATGTTATTCAAGTGGATGTTCTGTCAACTATATAGACAACTCAAAGCTTTGTTTCCTTGTTTCACAGAACTCTCACATCTGAGGTCGACTGACTACTCCATTCGGCGTCCTAAAAGCTTCTTCTGATCCAAGGTATCATTACAGAACATTGCATAAACTGAAAACTACTGAAACACACAACCTTCTAATCTAGGAGTAGTAAAAAAACAGGCAAAAATGTATGTATGTCTATTTTATAAATTTAGGATTGTGAATGAGTGTAGTGAATGGTGTATAAACGGTTGTATGATTTTCAGAGTTTGAATGAAATGTGTGTGTTAGTTGAATGAGAATGGATGTATTTCAGTGGGAATGAATTGAAAATTACAGGATTTCGATTCAGTATTGCAGGTTTAGAAATGAATTGTATTGTATTGCAAGTTCAGGAAAGAACTGTATTACAGGTTCACAAATGAACTGTATTCCAGATTCCGGAATGAATTGTATTCCAGGTGCAATTGTAACGCAGGGCTTAACGCTTGTCAGCGTTATTTTTTTTTTTTAAATAATACAGTTTCTTCCAACGATAACAGACGTTACAAAAATCTGTTAGTTGAAAAAAACACGTGGCAATTCTAAAAACTGTTACAGATGCGTTTTTCACGAATACAAACGTTGACTAAGCCGTTAAAATTTATCCGTTACACGCCGTAGTCTAACGGGAGCAAAAGTTGTTGGTTCCGTTACGCCAGAAGGACAGATGGCAAATTGCTGAACCGTTAGAAAATAGATTCCATCAATGTATCCCGTTACTTTAACAGTTAGAGTATCAGTTAGGCAGACGCAACGGTGCAGGCTGTTTCGAAACAGTTACGAAACTGCCAGCAGGCAAACGGATAAACCGTTACTGCACAAAAAATACCGTTGGATGTAATGTTACAGTTAAAAGTTGTTTATCAGTTACTGCCGACCGTAACGGGTAGACCGTTACAGTAGGTTGCCACGCGGCACGGTATGATGGTATGCCTCATCCGTGACAATAATTACTGCAACAGATGCATGTGTTGCTGTAATTATAATTACACCTACGGCAGATCCGTTGCTGAAATTATTGTAACACCAACAATAACGGCGTCCCGCCAACGGCCACTCGCCGTTGCTTTTATTTTTTGCAACGGCCCAGGGCCGTTGCTAAAAAGGCAATTTCGTGTAGTGCGTGCTCTAACAGTGATTTTTGAGCGAGGTTTAAAAGAGTAATTTTAATACACGGACATCTCTGGAGTCTAGCCATGGCTTTCAATTATAAGGATATTGTTAGGACATTGTCCAGTCAAACAACTAGCGTTGGTATGTCAATCTAGTTGTCGGTTTAGGTGTCAAAACACAATTCTTGATTTAGCTCAGTAGAGTTTAGATTTTGGAATTGGGATATAGACAAAGTAGTAGAGACCTTGAAGATGAAGACTGATATTACCAAGAAGACATCATATATTCTTCATCGACAAAAGGCTATTAGGAGTCGTGACATAATATGAAATTTCTTCTATTCTACTTATTCTATCTTTCGAAATAGTCGGCTACTTTAGTAGAAATACTAATAGTGATTGAGATTGTACTCTTGTCTACATAACCATGAGTTATGTTGGTATGTGATCCCACCATACTAAGTTACAAGATACATGAGATAGATTCAATACATTTTCCAGTGCAATGGTTTGCTTGCAAATCACATGTAGGAAATTGGGTAAATCTAAAGGAGTACTCTAGATCAGAGTCCATGTATTATAGCTGAGGACGTCCACACGTCTAAGTACAAGAAAACTGGCCCAGCCCAGGTACTTCCAGCGGATCCAGTCGAAACCCTAATTTGGAACAAGGAGGTTCACGAACCGGTTCGTACACAGTGGCACCGATTTTTCCTCCTGTGTCCCAAAAACGTTGATTTCTACGTGTATATATACATGAACAATAGAGTCAATGTATTTGGCCTTGGTTCTAGATCTGGACGGTTCGTGAACCGTCTGGTGAATATTCTGCGGGATTTTTACGCGGGTTTTAACAGATAACTCCTTATCTCTTAGTTGGACTTAAGCTTATCAGAATATCTTTTGTGGTCCATCTAAATCTCAATGAGTCACTAAGATAAAGGTGTTCTCATTTTCATTAGATCTCTATCTTGAAGTGGTTAAGAGCTAACAAACCACTTGGCAGATAAATGATAAAAGATCTCCAAATGAGATTAACCTAGGGTTTCTTTGTGTGTAAGCCAAGTAACGTATTCGTTTACACGGGCACTTGCTAACTTGTAGCACAAGAAATATATTGTTTTATCTCAAAGCAACCTATCTTATTGAGAGATGTAAATAGAGGATTAAAGAACGAGAACCATAAGCATCAAGCATACGTGAAGTTTCTCTGTGGAATTGATCGTAAACTCTTTGCACTTTTGTGTAAGCTTGTTGTGGTAGTCCTCCTATATTAGGTAGCAGTTCCTCCGTGGGATTTACCTAACGACTATAAAGACTTCTCTAGAAAGTTGGAAAGCACATGTAGGAGATATTTGCCTTTGTGGTCTTTATCGGAGTAACCTATAACCTTGGTAACTTAATCACGTTCTTGTATATTCTACGGTCCTTCTCTTCTGCAATAAGGCCATTCAAGAACTGATACTTACATACGAGGTTTTACTGAAGCAATGTACGGCTGCACAAGGTGTTGTAAAACCTAGTTAGCTTGAGTTGTGTAAGTTTCTTAAGTGATTCTTTTCACAGTTGAGGTAGAGACAAGTTGGGCATAGTTTACTTGATTTACTTGTCAGCCCTCGCTTGTAAGCAGATTTCCGTATGACCTGGAGAAATCCAAAGGAAGTCACCTTACGTATGCACTACACCAGATCCTGCTGTGTGCAACACTTCAACTTTTGATGCGCAACGGATATAGCCGTTGCACAACAATATCCATTGCAAAAAATACGATATCCGTTGCACATATTAAGCGTAAACATAATAATAATAGTCAATAAATGGGCAACGGTTTATAATTAGTGTGCAACATTTATATCCATTGCACAAGATGGCATATTTGTAATACAAATTTAACTTAAGGGATTTTACCCGAAAAAAATAAAAACATATCATTAAATGGGATAAATCCCTTCTCTTTTTTTCCGCACTCTCTTTCCTCACTCGGGCTGTCCTTCCTTCAGTCTTTCGAGCTCTAAAAACAGCGACAAAAAAAAAAAAAAAAAACTAACCCTAGAAAAACCAGAAAAATCCATAGGAACCATCTTTCCAGTCGATATTAGTGGTTGAATCATCACCAAAGGAACCCTAAATCCAAACCCCTAAACTAGAAATCCAAAAACAAAACCCTAAAAACTCGATTTGGGTCTGAAATTGATTCCTGAGGTAAAATAATTCTGATTTTGTTTAGAGTTGTTATTTTATTTATGTTTGATTACTTATGGGAGTGTTGTATTTGCAGATTTGGAGGTCAATAATCGACGGATATCACTTAGTTTACACAGGTAAGAAAAAACCCAATTTTGTTTTAGGGTTTTGATTTTTAGGGTTTTCAGATTTAATTCTAATGAATTCCTATTGAATCTTACAGGTGCTATGAAGCAGTGGAAAGGGTTCTAGGCGAAACTCAAGGTAAATAAACTCTTTTCTCTCAATTTCACCTAATTAGGTTTGAAAATTGCAGTTATGATTCTACTGTTGCTTGAGTTTATGGCATCACATATTAGCATGAAGATTGTAATATTGCATAGCTATTTGATCTTGAAATATTGTCAATTGGATGTTATTTTGTTTCTGTTTCGTATGTGATTCTCAGTTGTGAGCTGCCAATTCCAGTTGTACTTTATGTTTTTGATAAATCTTGAATTTTAGTCAATAGCAGCTAAGTTAGTTCTGGAATTTGGTAGATTTGTCAGTTATGATTCTACTGCTGCTTGAATATATGGCAAGTTGTTAGCTCCTAATTCTAGGACTAATGAAGTCTTCAATAGCACAGTTCAGTGAGATGATGTTTGTGTTTGACAAGAAATTATGTATGAAAAAATGTGTTTTGGTGTTGCTGTAGTTACATTTTGGACATCATGTATGTGATGATATCATGTGTTCTAGGTAAAAAGCTTTCCTGTTGCTTTATCCTAATACCCAAAACATTCAGGTTGCATGTTTATAGAAGAGCCTTACACCTGTTTCAATCTAGCACTAATTATTGAATCATAGGGAATTACAATGTTCAACGAAGGTTGTCAAGCGTTTAAGATGGCTTTCAGAACAATCACAGGGAAGAAAGTATTAGCCGACCATAAATGGGTAAGCACTAAGAAGCTTCATCTTTTGTAATATGGGTCTATGACAGGGGACTGTGACAGGGGATGTTACTTTCTGCCTTATTTTAGACATTAATATGGGTCTGTCACAGGGGATGAAACTGCTTCCGACTGGTCGAAAGAATTCGTTCGCAATATTTGTGTACTCATCTCTTGTAAGTATCTGAATTATCAATTATAAGATGGAAAAATGAAAACATGATTCTCATATTTTAGCGACTTTAGTATAATAGTTTGTGAAAAATGAAAAAAAAAATAGCACTTTTGCATCTTCAGGTAGGGATGGGATCTTTTCTTCTTCGTTACTTGCCTGGCTTATTAAAGTCTGTACTTGTGGAGATTGGGGTCAGCGAAGATATGTACAATCCTGTGTGTAAGTTTTTCTCTGTTTGTTATCTCATAATGATGCTCCATCTTGGAATTTGGACAATAAAGTGCAGAAATGCTAAGTAGATTTAGTGTATTAATGTTGCATAAAATATAATGTTTGCGAAATCTGAGTAGTCATATTTATGTTAGCTATGGATTATGATCCAACTTCCGGGTAGCACTTGATAATGGCTTTCCACGTTTCCAATTATATTGCAGTTGGTAATGGTCCTGTCGGTCTTCCTTTTGCTCGCTGGAGCTTGGTTGGGTTTTTGAGTTGTTCGTAAACTTGTTCTGACAGAAGAAGGATCCATTGATTCAAGTGTAGTTGTTTTCGTCGCTTGGTCAATTCGTATTATATCAGCAGTCTTGATTATTCAGGTAGTCTGGCTCATTTTTTTTCTTTTTGTTTTTTTTTTATATTTGTCAGTCTGTAGTGTGCTTTTGACTTGAATTGTTAATTGATTATTTAGTTATAATGTATTTATATTAGCTCTTCGCTAAACCTTTTCAGTTGATGATCTGATTCCCAATTTGATTATTATGAACTTACAAGTGTCTCATGTGTTTAGAGTTCAATGGATCCCTTACTGGCTGCAGAGGCCTTGTTCTCTTGGATACTTATTTCATCAATACTGAGGAGGATTGCCACTCTGAGATCCTTGCGGCGCATGTTTAAGTGAGTGGTTCGAATAACTCTATCTTTATCTTATTAAACCTTCATATCTTTGTCTGATAATCTTGCTACGGATTCGATTGATTTTAATGGGTTGAGCTTAAAATTTCCCCATGTTATTTACGTTATTTTACGTACATGCCCGTTTTTTTTTCCTGCTTCGAGGTATATAAAGGCCTTCGAAATGGGTTCCCTTCTTTAATATTCTCATTTCAATATGGTCATTCCATTTTCTTAGTTTGTTGCCAATTGCCAACTTCTGATGTGATATTCGCTTTGTATTTCCAGGCATCTGTTTAGAACAGCCAAGAGCAACCACAAAAGATCTCAGAGTCAAGACTATTCACTTTCTGAAGATTCTCACGATGATTATCTACATAGGCGTCGAACTTCATTGAATCTCTCTCCCAGTTCCCCTGCTGCAGGTTTGCACATTTTTCGGTAATCATGTTACTCATTTTTGTTTTGTCTGAGTCTTGATTTTATCTCTCTGTTTAATGTAGTTAACCAGTCACGTCTAACTAAGACACCGCAGTCTTCTCAGCTATCAGACTCAGGAACGTATCCGTCAACCTTTCATAGAGTATCTGACAGGAAAAAGTTCTCAAAGGAAGAGTGGGATTTATGTGGTTGTAGTGTTTTAGGTGCAACTATGAATATTTGAATCTCGGCTGCATTTTTCTTTCTTTGCAACGCTTATTAACTTGAAGGTGTTGAACTTGGGATTTAACATCATCACAGATACAAGTTTGGTGAGCGTTAAAGGTAGCAGAGCTGAAGCTCTTCAAAGTGTAGAATCTACCATCCATGAGTTGGGTAACATCTTTCAACAACTAGTGACAATGGTGTCTCAACAGGGAGAGTTGGCCAACAGATTCAAGAGGAGGAAGACGACTTGAAGTGGAAGGATGCAGTACTTGTCAAGAGTAGTTTCAGAGAAGGTAAAGATGGATTATGGTGATTTTGGTTTTTTATTTTGTTAGTGTTGGGTGTGTTTGTTGATATATGGTTTAATGAATTCATAGTTCTATGTAATGTGTTCAATGAATTCACAATTTGGATAAATAAATCAATATAAAGTTCTGCTCCAGATTTGTAACTAATTAATTTGGTAAATTTTTTTTTTAATTCCTATCACAGATTTTGCAACGGATATATTCGTTGCTCAAAATAAAATAACCGTGGCTCAAATTAGCTCTGTGCAACGAAAGAAAATATATTGTGCAAAGTTTTTGAAACGGAAGTAGACGTGGCACAAAATCTGTGCAACGGATATATCCGTTGCACAAGGGGCGATTTGGCGTAGTGATGTTAAACTGAAGAGGACAGTTCGAAACATACAGTTGATATTTGAGGTTGCAAAGCCGAAATTGTTGACATAAGCCTTTAACAACGGTTAAAGCAACTCCTAGGCATGTAAAGGACGTCATCTAGGGAAATCAAGTGCATGACGATCTGTGGGGGATCTAGAGACGTAAGGAGTGCGACTGTAGCCAATTCACTTGGAGGGTTAGAGTTGGACTCTGCTACATCCCAGACAAAGTCTGATAGTAGGCTAGTGTTTGTAGACAGTTAGTACTGTGTGGTGTTCAAACTGGACGAAGTCCCGAGGTTTTTCTACAGGTTGTAGTTTCCTCGTTAAAAAAATCTCTGGTGTCTTGTGTGCTTTACTTTCCGCATTGTATCTCTGATTATATAATTAAAGCAAACACAAGAAGTACGTATGTAACGGTTGAGTTGGTCCTAAATCCTTTTTCGAGGGATTCACCAAGACTTGTCTTGCGTTAGGGACTGATCACTTGTAATCCTAACTCCGGTTAACAGATTTGGATATTTATTTTTGAGATCGTCCATATCTTACCATAAGATTTACGAGCCCAAACGAAAAAGTGATTGTATTTCGGTACCCCTGCTTTTACAATTGGTATCAGAGCCGGTAAACACATTAAAGGCGTAGCTGTCTATGTTTACGAGGCTTGTGAATTATGGAACAAAGCATAAGAGCTTGTAACATACCACCAAAGTTTGATGGCACCAATTACCTATGATGGAAGACTGCTATGAGATCGTTTTTGCAAGCCCGAGATTTCAAAACTTGGGTTTATGTCGAAAAAGGATACACACCCCCAACTACTCTGGTTGAGGGTTAGTTTGTCCCCAAAGACATGGCGTCTTATAATTATGTGGAAACTCTTGCCGCTAAGAAAAACTATGATACGCTTGACGCTATCATACATGCAGTAACACCTAATCTTTTCCATCACGTGGCCACTTGTGAAACCTCACAAGAGGCTTGGAATAGATTAAGGACCGTATTCGAAGGGAATTCAGCAGAAAAAGAAGTAAGACTTCAAAACTTTATGTCTGACTAGAAAAACCTTCGGATGCTTGAGGATAATGCCTTTGAAGAATTTAACCAAAAATTGTCTGAGATAATGAATGCCTATCACACCTTTGGAAAAACTATTCCAGAAAGGGACATTGTATGTAAAATTCTAAGGTCACTACCCTCAAGATACAAATCAAAGAAACATGCCATCCAAGAAGTGACCATGTTGCCAAGTTAAAAATCTTCGATCATGAGCAAAGTAACACTAAAACATTGGTTTTAGAGCTACTGAAAAAACAAGGAAACTTGTAAACAGAGAGTGTACTTGGAACACCAACCCTGGCAATCATAGTGGGGATGAATCTGAGGAAGAATTATCTTTAATTACTCGTCAGTTTAAAGATCTTCTAAAGAAGAGAAATAAACGATTCATTAAGAAAAACCCACCATCAGCTCCTAAGCCTCATAATAAAATCCCTCCTAAAGAAGGGAACAAAATGCCACAATGCTATAAATGCAAAGGTTTTGGCCACTTGGCTGAAGAATGCCCCAATTTGAAGAAATATATCGGGGGCAAGGCCTTTGCTCGTACACTTGATGTTTACTACTCAGATGATGAAGAAAGTGAAGTTGCAGTCATTGCAGAGTGTCTCAATTCTTATAATGCGGGCGACTCCAAATCAGAACTGGAATCATGTTCCATCCCCATGGATACAACTCCAAGTGACACATCTAGCAAAGAGAAAACCATTCCAATCAAGCATAAACAATGTCTGATTAGATGTAACTTATCTGCTAAAAAGGGACATGATTATAAACAATGTCACATATACAAACGAAAAGTTAAGTATGCTGACAAACTTTAGAAAAAAGCTGCTAGACTCATGAATGTTATTAGAATCTTTGAAGCTGCCAATGACAGGGAAGCTAATAAAGACCGAAAACACTCGAACTCCTAAAGGGAAACACAAGGAGTTGAGAAATTCAAAAGAGTCAGGACTAAGAATGACAAAATTAGTTCAAAAAAGGATTCAGCATCACACAATGAGCATAAACATGCTCATTCCCTCTCGCGCTAGTTGCAAGAAGGATTGACATCTCGTTCATTGCCCCTTTGGAATGAGTTGTCACTGTGTGTTTGGGCAAGATCGGGTTCTCTTAGATTCTTTTTCATTTTCGTTTGTATTTGTTTAAATTAATTGATAACTCTCAATTACAACCTTTTTATATGTCACTGGACAAAAAGTATCATGTTGAGCCAAGTTCCATAGATCTTATGACCTTCTCACTTTTACGGTCAGAAGTTGTTTATACAAAAGGTATAAATTGATAACTGGGTGACTCTCAAAGTGGGACACATCAATGAAATAACATTGAAATACATGTATTAATGAATGTCCACAATGCTGACTTGGTTCGTGAACCGTTCCGCTTTCTCTGAACGCTATCAGGATGAATCCTTATCGTATCTGGTAGTTATGAGAGTCCTTATCTCTTCGAAAATTCTTGGAAGATTTTTTTATAAAGAAATTAGGAGTCTCTTCTTATTTCATTTTAAACTCTTCAACATGGTAAAACCCCTTGGTATTACCTTCCCAAGCAAGGATCCTAAGTCAATGACTAACAAGGATACCATGAAACTAGATGACCCTTTGAAAGCAGCTGTCAACAAAGGAAAGAAACCCTGGTTCAAGAAAAACAAAAAGAAGTCAAAATCTGACAAGGATGAACAACCTTCTCATGAAAAATTAAAGGATTGCATATATTCTCAAACAATGCATAGAAACAAAAAGAGAAGTGTGATCTCTTGGGAAGTGTTTCTAAAAACTCTTGCGGTTCAAGAAGCTCTTGTGAAACAACAAGAAGAGCTTATGAAAGAAGTCCATAAGGCATCAGTAAGTGAGACTAAGGAATTTGATCCTACAAGTTCCTATGCCTATGAGTGATAAAGCTGGATGTCTTCGTTTGATCTTCAGTCTTCTTAACTCTTCAAATAGTGATTCTAAATCCTACCAAAATCTTCCACAACCTAAATCTAACTCAATGATGACCTTACCTAATGTGTGATGTTTAGCAGTCAAGTTTTGATCACTAAAGTTGACAACAAAGCTTGACATACCAACACTTAGTGAGGTTGACCGAGCCATGCTCTAACAATTTCAATAAATTAAAAATATATTTCAATAAATGTTTAGCCAAAAGCATTCAAAGCAAATAATACTCAAAAGGTATTTGGATATCTCATTAATTCGAAATATAGTGCTTACCAATTATGCTCCCTGGGATAGAGCTCAATTCGAAAACGTGTCCCTAATATATTGCTAATCAATAACTTCGCCGTGACATCTTTCAAATAGAATAGTTGGTTCTTTGTGAGAATGCCTAAGAAATATAAACTATATCTAAAAGTAGTTTGCCTTTACATGCTTTTTAGAGTTTTTCAGCATGTACTACTTTATTAGTATTCATTAATAAAAGGTTCTTTTAGATTTGATTATTAATGATGCTTGTAATACTTGATTTGTCTACCTCAATCTTATGTATTGCATACATGACTTTATTCGTTACTTTTGTGATGATTCAAAGTTGTGTCAACTTACAAAAGTTATGCTTTCTCTCAACTTTTGATTGCATGATTTCTAGGGTTTCCATAAGCTCAGAAATCATCTACTCTTTTCCAAAAAATTGGCTAGGGAAAGAAAAAATCAACAAAGAAACTGGATACATTAAATTATTTGTCTAGTTATGCTTTGTTTATGTCTTTACCTGTAGAGGCATATATTGTTGTTCTTTATTGAATAACACCACATGGGGGAGAGTCCATAAATGAGCTTGCGCTTAATAAAAAATCTTTCTGGGGAGCGTGGATATGGAATATTAGGAGAAAAGTATATCTATCTGAAAAAGCAGGGGTACCGAAATACTACCAACTTTTTCGTTTGGGCTCGTGAGTCTTATGGTCAAATCTGGACGATCTCAAAAATCATTATCCAAATTTGTATAACCTGAGTTTGGATCACAAGTGATCAGTCTGACACAAGACAAGGACTTGGTAAATCCAATGGATGGATTGGGGACAACGATCAGGTTAACAATACCATACTTCTTGTGTTTGCTTTAATTATATAATCAGAGAATATAATGCGGAAAGTAAAGCACACAAGACACCAGAGATTTTTTTAACGAGAAAACTACAACCTGTAGAAAAACATCGGGACCTCGTCCAGATTGAACACCGCACAGTACAAACTGTCCACAAACACTAGCCTACTACAAGACTTCGGTCTGGGATGTAGCAAAGACCAACTCAAGCCCTCCAAGCGAATTGGCTACTGTCGCACTCCTTACGTCTCTAGATCCCCCACAGATCGTCACACACTTGATTCCCCCCAGCTGACGTCCTTTACAGGCCTAGGAGTTGCTTTAACCGCTGTTAAAGGCTCGTGTCAATAATTCCGGCTTTGCAACCTCAATTATCAACCGTATGTTTGAACTGTCATCTATCAGTTTGACATACACAAAGTGACTTCCTTCATATTACTCCAGGTCATATGGAAATCTACTTACAAGCGGGGGCTGACAAGTAAACTGAGTAAACTATGCCCAACTTGTCTCTACCTCAGTTGTAAAAAGAATCACTTAAGAAACTTATACAACTGGATCTAACTAGGTCTTACAACACCGAGTGCAGTCGTGCGTTGCTTCCTTTCAACCCTGTGTGTAACGTATCAGTTCTTGAATTGCCTTATATCAGAAGAGAAGGACCGTAGAATAGACAAGAACGTGATCAGGTTGCCAAGGTTACAGGTTACTCCGATTTCAACCACTAAGGTCTCACTCTCCTACCTGTGCTTCCCAACTCTTAAGAGAAGTCTTTATAGTCGTTAGGTAATTCCCACAGAGGAACTGCTACCTAATAGAGGATGACTATACCACAACAAGCATTCACCGAAGTGAAAAGAGTTTACG
>JAJJMA010190038.1:0-22963 GCA_023529015.1 Papaver nudicaule | reverse complement strand
GAGGATACGTCTCTGTTGATCTTTCACCGTGTACCATCAAGCGAGGTTTGGCTCTGAGCTGATCGATGGGTTTAATATGTTGGTGAGATCATTGATACTGCTTTATGACATTACCCTCCCCACCGGAGTTATAAGAGAGAGTTCATAGAGGGTTTAGCTTCATGGAATGGATTGCACCCTGAGCTATAAAGATGAGCCTGAATAGGCGACTGTCTTTAATAAGACATGGTTTCGAGAGTGTTTTGACAATCTTGTCCCTCTCTCATTTTCCACCATCTACAACGAGCAAAGACGGAGAACCACTGGAATGATCTTCCTTGCAAGGTTGAGGGACCCTGGCTTATGGGTTGGGAGGATGAACAAAGGACAATCGTCCGAAAAGATTTTCTCCCTGCGCATTCTGATTTTGCTAAAGTTAATTTCTGGGAGGTCCGCTGGACTGAGGAGAATCAATACATCAAAGAAGATGGCAAATTCGTTGTGGGTGACAATGGTCATTGGGTAAAGAAACCTGAATTTTCAAAAAAGGGTGCCAAAGGGACTTCTAAAGGAGACGCCAAAGGGACCAAAAATAGGAAGATGAAGGAAAAAGATGGAGACGAAGTTCAGGTAACAAACACTTTTATTGAACTTTAAATATATGTATATATTTGCCTCTGTTTGTTGCCGGAACTGATGACGACAGCTATTTCTTTCCTTAGCCGCCTCCAAAAAAGAGCAAACAAGCTAGACAACGGGAAGGACTTGAGCAGCTCAAAGGCCAAATGAAGGGTCTTCCTGGCTTAGCGACTACTGCATCTGAGAAATACGCTGATCCTAAAGTATCCTCCACTTCTGGTAAGACTGGCGGTACTCTGACTCAGGCGGGTGCTTCTTCCAAGAACAAAGATCCGCCGGCAAATCTTAAGAAAAAAGGCGATTCTCATAAGTCGCTTAAGAAAAAACAGTTCCATTAAACCTAAGGGGGTTGGTGATTCTGCTGTTGATTCTGCTATTGATGGAAAATCTTCTAAGGTCGCTGATCAGAGCAAGACTTTTGGAGAAGTTAAGGATGCGTAAGACTGTTCAAACTACAAGTCAAGAACCTCTGGTTGAAGATCTACCCCATACTGATACTAATATGGGAGGCGCCGACCAGTCTACTGGAAACCAAGTACCGTCTCCATCTCGCCCAGCGGTTGAAGTTGAATCATCTATCCAGTCTTCAGTTGATGATTCCGCCAAACTGCTTTTCCAACTTCTCTCTCTAGACAACCTGCCTCAGGATTCTGCTTGCGGTAGCTCTGCTGAAAGTCAAGTTCCGCTAAACAAATTGGCTGAGTCTTTTTCAAGGCTAGTGCTCAGGATAAAGGTGGTTTCAATACCCTTTACCTCGAATCCATGAGTAAGCTGAGCACGCCTGGTCTGGCGCTGAAACCTATAGAGCTGACTGCCGTCGTTGCCAATCTTAATCCATATGAACAACTTTGCAGTGCTGTCCTAGTAGGCTATTGCCTCAGTTTTTATTTTGTTATTTTTGCCAGTATTCCTTCTGAACATACTAATCCCCTTATCTTTTAGGAATTCCAACGCAACATTGGCAACATTTCGCTAAGTTCTCAGTTGAAGCAAGAGGTTGACGGGCTTCGCAAAGAGAAAGCTACACTGCAGCATCAGTTATCTCAAAAGAAAAAAAAAGCCAGCCGGCTACGCCTATATCTTAAAAGGAATCAGAAGAGCACAAAGTACTCCAAGGTTAGTCACTCTCTCTAGTTTTCCCAGATTAGCATTTTATTTCGTTGTTGCCTCTGCCAAACCTTTAGTCCTTGTCTATTATAAGGTCGCCAACAATATCATGACAAACGATTAAAGCGAGTCGAAATCGAGATTGACAACCTGGCTAATGCTAACGCTAGACAATATAATATGTTATTTGATTTTGACCAAGATGTTAAGTCGTACCGCCTAGAGTTACGTAATGTCTCGACCTTAATCTAAATCTTGATCGTCTTCTCAAAGCTTCCCAAGCGGACATGGAATAGATTAAGAGTGAGCGTGATAATGCCTCCCGTTTAGCAGAACTAGAGCGTAAGTCCAAGGAGAGAGTTATTGTGGAGCATACAAGAACCTCTTCTCTATTAAAAAAATGAGAAGGCGACCGTTACTCAATTATCTTCTCAACTAGTTTGTAAGACCGCTGAAAGGGATGTCGCTCGTCAGGAAGTTCAGCGTCATAAAGATTTCGCCCAACTCCATGGAGACCGAGATAGGCAATTAAATGAAGAGAATAACTCTCATAGACTCAGAATCAAACAAGTTGTGGGTCATTGTTCTGATCAAGAGATTTTAAGTAAATTGGATCAGATTAATGTTGCCCAGGAGGGTATTCGTATGCATGTACGTGAGCTAGAAGGTAGTTTCCTTAGGGTTTTCATACTTGCCTACCGATTCTATTAATTGCCTCTGACTTTATTCTTATTTGCTTTTACTTTCTTAAAGATGAAATGACAAAATATGATTATAATCTGCTGGTTCTGATTTTGTGTTGTTTCTAAAATTTTTGTATGTTTTTTTTTCAGGTGAAAGTTGCTAAAAAATATTTTAAGAAGAAGAGCAAATATAAGGGTTAGTTTCTTTCAATCAAACTTCAAATAATCACTAATTATTAGCTCACGTTGGACCAAAACCAGACCAACTGTATTTTGGTACTTTTGAAAGCTAAAAAATTTAAAAGTAAAAACTTCCCTGGGGTGAACAAAAGAAGTTGATTTTGAAAGTTACTTTTTCTTTTCTGAAAATATCAAACTAAATCGGTTCCTTTCGAACCCTAATTCCCGAAAATTGCCTAAAATGTATTCTCTTTTTTTTATTTGTATCAATTGAAATCGCAGCGAAGAGAAAGGGTTCCATTGTAGAAACTTCCCTTTTTGTTTTTGTCTGCTAAAAAAACATTTCCCATCCAAAGGTAAAGATGAAATGACAAAATATGATTACAATCTGCTGGTTCTGATTTTGTGTTGTTTCTGAAATTTTTGTATATGTTTTTTTTTTCAAGTGAAAATTGCTAAGATTTTTTTTTTTTAAGAAGAAGAGAAAAAATAAGGGTTATTCAATCGAACTTCAAATAATCACTAATTATTAGCTCACGTTGGACTGAAACAGACCAACAGTATTTTGGTACTTTTGAAAGCTAAAAAATTTAAAAGTATAAACTTCCCTGGGGTGAAAAAAAAAAGTTAATTTTGAAAGTTACTTTTTCTTTTCTGAAAATAGCAAACTAAATCTGTTCCTTTCGAACCCTAATTCCTGAAAATTGCCTAAAATGTATTCTCTTTTTTTTATTTGTATCAATTGAAATCGCAGCTGAGGGAATAGGGTTCCATTGTAGAAACTTCCCTTTTTGTTTTTGTCTGCTCAAAAAACATTTCCCATCCAAAGGTAAAGAAGAAATGCCAAAATATGATTATAATATGCTAATTTGATTTTGTGTTGTTTCTGAAATTTTTGTATGTTTTTTTTTCCAGGTAAAAGTTGTTAATTTTTTTTTTTTAAGAAGAAGAGCAAAAATAAGGGTTAGTTTCTTCCAATCGAACTTCAAATAATTACTAATTATTAGCTCACTATAGTTAGTTAGATTTAATTTAGAGTGATGTTCAGTCTTATTTAGGGTTAGGTTTAAAGAGGCTTATCCAGCTGATGGATTTTTTTTTTGATACCATAAGGGGTCGAACCCTGACCTCCCCCTACTGGGGAGGGTAGGTTACCACTGTTCTAGACAGTGGAACCCTATCCAGCTGATGGATTTAGTTGTTTTTTTAGGGTTTTTTGGGGTGTCTTACTAGTCTAGTCTATATCTACAGTTTCTTGAATTATTTCAGAGAGTATATTCTTGATTTTCATGATGAAATATAACTGACCATATACAGTTTTTTGATACCTAAAGTGATATGTGATGCAGTGTGGTAGTCTAGTTGAGATTAATTTTTCTAACAACTACTAAACTTACCGCTACTCAGTGAAACTCATTTGGAACCAATGTATCTAGTGATTTTGTATGTGAATATACCATTCACTTGCAGAAAATGTCTTAGATACACTTCCAAATCCTGATCACAGATAGACAAGTTGAGTGGATGCTTAGACATATTATATGGAACCATTTCTTAGGATGAGTTTCAATATTCAGGGTATGTGTTCATCAATTAGTATTAATTACAAACCTGCATTTTCAAGAATGATGGAGTTGTTTTTACTAAATTTACTCTGAAGTTTACTTAATCAACACAAACTTCAGCTCGTCTACGAAACTGAATCTTCAATTTTGAGTATTCTTCATTATGGACTTAACTACTCGTCTTTGTTGGCTGTAGCTTCTTATTAGGGATTTAAGTTAACAAGGTGTTGTAGGGATTGAAGTACGAGGGAGTTAATTTATGTTTTTTTTCTTTTTTCTCTTGCAAGTTACAAGTATACAACAACTGGTGCCTAGTAAATTAGTAACCCACTTCTCGTTTATTGCTAAGTAACCCACTTCTCATTTAATGGCGCGGGAGATCGATAGCTAGTGCTCAATTAAACTTATTATAGATAGTGTATCCTCGGTTTTCAAGGGTTTCGGGTGAGTAAATTAGTAGTGTATACGGTACTTTCCAGGTCACTAAACTTACTACTTCGTGAAACTCATTTTGAACCAATGTATCTACTACTCCGTGAAACTCATTTTGAACCAATGTATCTACTTAATTTGTAATGTGAAATGTTATTCAAATCCTCTATAATGATTCCCTAGGATGGATTTCAACAGACATGGTCTTTGTTCATCGGCTAGTGATAATTGAGAACGTACATTTCCAAGAAAGATGTAATTATTCAGTGACACACTCTCTAATGTAACCCAATTGAAGGGTAATGGTACTTCTCTATATACTCCTCTGCCCATCTCTCTTCTCATCTCAAACAAAAATATAGGCTCTCTAGATATTTTTCTTTTGTCGGTGGAAGCAGAGTTTGAGTTTCAGTTAAGAATTAAACATTATTCTTGCTTTAGCGTATCTATGATTTCGTGACTTTCTTTTTTGAATGATCAAATTTTAACTTACATATACGAGTATAATTTAATTTTATGGCTACCACTGACATTTATATTTTGGGAGCATAACAGGTAGGTTAAGCCCTTTGAATTATAATATGTAGATAGGTATATCTCACTTTTCCTTGTCGCAAGTATAATCTTTGTAAAATAGGTCTTGTCTCGCAGCATTGTGAAAAATATATATGGAGATGGGTGTGGACCGTGTGATTGCATGATGTATTTTAGGTTTAGATATTGTTTCCATGGTTATGATGTGCTTCATGGTTCTTTATAAGCATCAATTTCTTACCCTATATTTTGATCATCATCTTGCAGACTGTATGGCTCAACATTTGAGTAGTCGGGAAACTTATGAAACTACTTATTTGGACTATTATACCCTAATAGTTACTGGAGTCAATAACCTCAGCACCAAGGACATCAACAATTATTTTATAGATCCGGCGCCAGATAGAATTGTAGTACCAAATGTAAGAAATAATCCTCTGCGAGATCGAGTGTTGGTATCTTACGTAGAAGGGAAGATGCTGAAACAGCAAGAGACAAATACAATGGTTTGTATATTGATCATTGTTCTTTTTCTTTCAAATTTAAAATACTATTCTTACTAACAAGAGTAAATTAATCTTTCCTTGTGTTTGTAGGTGTGGACATAGAGGATGTTTATCATAAGAGTCGGGGTCATATCAACGTCCTGTTATTTGAGTATGGTCCATATTCTGAGTACTTACTCTGACTATTGGGGTAAGGTTGATTACTTATCTCTTAATCGGTTATGTGTTCATCCATGCAACAATGGTTGATACTATGCAGTTGATATTAGGTTGTGTTTCTTGTAGGAAAGACTCAATGATCCATGTTCTTAGAGGCATGTTTTGTTTGGTAATCATCCTCTTCTTGCTCCCCGTTAGAACTCTTTGAAATAGAATTTATTTCACTCTTTATTTCGGAGAATCTGTTATCTGTTATAAATTTTTTGTTTATTATGTTTAAAAAATTGGTGATGGTTAATGTGGTTTTTGTTTTAATAGAATGGGTCTTGTTATCTTGTGCACCCATGCACAAGATAAGAGGAGTATAAATGACATTTTTCTCTTGATTTAAATAAATTTTCATAGAATTTCGTAATACCTCGGTGAATTAAGTTTAACATATAACATAAAAACAAATTTACACAATTACCCATCATGTGTTATAAAAATAACTTATAACACTAGAATGTACAATTATATTTGTTTCTCTCTCTTCCTCCGACTTTTCCTCTATCCTTTCCTTCTTCGGTTCTCCTCATACTGTAGATTTAGTATATAATAATTTCACTTTCTTTGCCTTTCCTTTTCCCGGTTCCCCCCACACATCACATAATAACAAAACCAAAATATGAATTAGAGACCATAAATTATATGTCTCCTTACAGGTTGATCCATTCAGTGGAAGGTATCTTACTGAAGATATGCTTGTCAAAGATGTTTACCTGAAAATAAGGATTGAAGAGTTCTTTAGTACCGTCAAGGAAACGATGCAAACTGGAACCGGTGATTTGACAATCAATATTAAATAAACTTGAAATTCGAGTTATTTGCATTGCTTGTTTAATTATTTGCAGCATCTTACCAGAGTTGCTTTTTAATTATTTGCAGCCTCTTACCAGAGTTGTTTGGGAGCTTAGAACGAGAGGACCACCAAAGAAATAATGCAAACTGGAACATGTGAAATGATCTTGATTGAGTAATAGAACCCCTGATGATCGGGGTGTCAAATTAATGGCACAACTTAATTGTTCGTAATCAGGAATGAAATTCAAATGTACACATTTATAATACTTATTTGTTTTGTTATTTGCAGCCCCTTGCCAGAGTTCGAGAACTCATAACGAGGTTTCTATTAAGGAAACAATGCAAACTGGAACAGGTGAAATGATCTTGATTGAGTAATAAGACGCCTGATGATCGGGGTGTCAAATCCAATGGCACAACTTAATTGTTCGTAATCATGAATGAAATTCAAATGTACAAATTTATAATATTTACTTGTTTTGTTATTTGCAGCCCCTTGCCAGAGTTCGAGGACTCAAAACGAGATGCCCTCTAAGTAAACAATGCAAACTGGAACAGGTGAAATGATCATTGATTGAGTAATAGAATACCTAATGATCAGGGTGTCATATCTGAAGGCACCAAATATTGTAATAACCATCTTCCATAATACACCAACGAAAAGATTTGACAACTTATTTGTTCATAAATATCAATGAAAATCCAAATGTACAGATTTGTATAATATAAAATTGGCATGTTTTGTTATTTGCAGCCTCTTACCATAGTTGGTTGGGATCTCAGAGCGAGAGTGAACCAGATACTGTGAGTAACTTATTTGACATTGAGCTTATCCTATGTTATGTTTCTGTAGGCACTGGAAGGAGAACCCATTGATTCAATCAGGACGTTTGATGTGACCCATAAGTCTAGACTCCACTTGTGGATATATTAGGGTATCAATTTATTATTTCATAGATTGACTGATTAGGGAAACCATAGGCTTTGTTGTTGTCATACTGACATAACTACGTTCATTGATCACCGGGATACCTTTGCTTCTATTGTGTTTGTTAAACAATACTGAAGCTATGTCTTGTGTGTTCTCACTGAAATGATATTTGTGTTTCGAGTATCTGCCTGGTAGTTACACAGATTCAACCTATAAAAGGGGTCAATTTAGTATTTTCACCATACTTCTCTGAGTCGCATAACCTTTACTTGTTTTTTGTGAGTTTTTCTTTTCTGATAATTGTTATTAGGGAACAGTGGGTTTGTTGAATGAATATTCTTTACGTACTTGTTATTTTTTCTTGTTCTATGAGATATTGGGTTTTATAGTACGACATTTTCTTAATCAATGACAAATGAAAGCAGTTGTTGCTAAAGAGTTACCAGGGATAGAGCCGAAATCTGTCACACAGTTGATAGCGTTATGGAATGGAGGGATCCAAGATCTATCATAGGTGTCTTGCATTGTTTTTCTTTTGTTCACTCTTCCTAATTGTTTTCCAACATTAGGATGATAAGTGGATTATGATCAATCTTAAGATTATACTCAATTTATTGATTTGTTTTGTTTCTCTCTTTACCTTTTGTAGGTATCCTTTTTTATCTAACGTGTGATTTCCAGTGGTGGTAGCTATGGCTAAGTTGCAGTCTTACTTTTATTAAATTTTGGGTTTATTATTCGGAAAGTGGAAACGAGTCGGGGATTTAGCTACCTTAAGTCGAAATGCTTACTTGGTGAACACCAAGTCCTAGCCCCAAAAACTTAACACCAATAAGTGTCATGACATGTGGGGCCCTGTATGTCTATGGGGGTGCGGATTGGGAAGGGAGGAACTCCTCCAATAGCCACCTATACCAACAAAAAAAGTAAGTGATATATTATCCTAAACTCTTTTTATTTATTTTTCCTAAATTAACAATAAATTTACATCGAAAATTACGTACAAATCTTAGCTCTCTGGTCCTCCACTGCAAGATTTTTTTTTCTCTTTTCTTTGCTCCTCAAGTTGGTAGAACAATAACAGTAGTAAGCCGTGAAAAACAATTCGTTTATATGATTAATAGTCACGATGAAACTTATTATCTTTCGAAGCAATCATCCTTGATTAGGTACTCGATGACCATCTCAATTAAGGTTTCATTGGTCTTTGTAGTTCTTGTTTGTCTCGATCGAATGTTAGTTTGCCCATCTCAATTAAGGTTTATTTGTGTTTATAAGTTGTAAAATCATTTCTGTCAAGTTTTTTGAAAGTTGTAAAATCATTTGTATCAAAAAACAAAACTTGTTCCATTTGACAATTAAGTTTCTGGGTTTTAATTTTGAGTTGTGATTCTGGGGCTTCAAGAAAAAGTGAAGTCCTTCTATAATTGGCTACACATAACATTTTGGCTTTCCCCCATGTAATTTTTTTTAATACCAAATTTGCCCATTATGTTTAGTGTTAATAAAGACATGATTAACTTAACTTAACTAAACTGGTAATCAAATTAATTAAGGCATGATTAACAAAATAACTTAAGACATGATTTTCCAAAAACTTAACAAATTTTTTAAACAAAATCAGTGAGGGAAGAAGAAGAAGAAGAGAGAAAAAAAAAACCCAATTTTTTTCTTCCAAAAACCCAACTTTGATTCACTCAACCAAAATGAGTGAATCAAGCACCGAAATAGAGGTAGAAGTATCCCCTCTCATTGAAGACAACTCAATTGAAAAACTAGGTCACATTCACTCCATGAAAATGAAAAAACGTGAACCGGATCAACTTACGGCTGGAATCTGAAGAACATCTAGCCGTCAGTTAGGTAAGCCATTAAAGCTTCAGATGCAAGACGTAAGTTCATATTAGTTACGGCTTATCTCGATACTATAATTACTAGTCGTAAGTTTAACGTAGATCAAACATGAAAAGTGTCGCAAGGTTAACAACTGTAAGTGTATGTTACTGGCTATAAGTGTACTTACGTTTTATATGTGCTTTTATTAAGTAACCGTGAGTTAAACTGACAACAATTAAATCGAAACTAGATATTGATCTAACAGTTGGTAATGCTCTAGTTGATGTTTATGCTAGGTCGGGATCAGCAGGTGATGCTTGGAATGTACTAAAAGGAATGCCCCGTCGAGATATCGTAACATATATAAACTTGGCTGCTGGCTTGAATCGGATGGGTAATCACCAAACGACTTTAAGCATCATCTCAAATGTTTATAATGATCAATTTAAGATAGATGGGCACAGTATGGCTACTTTTTTGTCTGCATCGGCAAGCTTAGCTACAATAGAACCTGGGAAACAACTTCACTGTTATTCTGTGAGATCAGGATTAGGAAGTTGGATATCACTCTCAAATGCCCTTGTTGATTTGTATGGAAAATGAGGAAACATAAATGACAGCCAAAGAGCTTTCTCTGAGATATTAGATCCAAACATGGTGTCTTGGAATGTTTTAATCTCTGGATCAGCATCGAATGGTGATTTTTCTTCTGCTCTTTCAATCTTTGAAGATATGATTTGGGCAGCAGTCAAACCAGATCATATTAAAATGTTATTAGTACTATATACTTAAGAACTCATTTATATACACAAGAGCCTCATTAAACTCCACTTCAAAATCACAGGACTGGAGTTTGTCTGTAATTGCAGTTTTTTCCCCCATAACTAAAGGAGGGTAAAATCTTTCTTCTTATGAGTTTTTACATTAAGAACTCATTTTTAGTGTTCTATGCGATCAGATGTAGATATAAGAATTGGTTCACCTTAATAGATGTTTAAGTATACACATAACATAAAAGAAAAACTGTACTCAACACATAATAAAAATCAACTAATATCTCCAGTTCCAAACCACGTTCGGCTGCGGATTAGTTCAAAGCTCGGTCCGCCATTGGTTCGCTGATACAAAAAATATAGGAGACAAAAGGGAGAAAATTGTTGTTAAGTAAGTTACGGCCACTAAGATGGACTTACGTTTTGCATATAAAGCTTTAATAGCTAATCTAACTTACGGCTAGATGTTCTTCAGATTGCAGCCGTAAGTTGTTCTGGTTCACGTTTTTTTTATTTTCATGGAGTGAATGTGACCTAGTTTAAGCACCAACATCAATACAAATGAGTGGGTTTAGATGGTTACCTTTGGTACTCCATTTTTCCACCATTGTTGGTTGCATCCATGATCAAAAAATCGAAAGTGAAAATTTTGGAGGAGAAAAGTGAAGTAGGAGAGGAGAGGGGAATTTTTTTGGATGTTTTGATTTTTTTAAGTTTTCATTTTCTTGGGGGGATATATTAAGTATTTGAGTTTGTAATTAGGTGGAAGTATATTAGGGTAAGGATTAGTATAAAGATAACTTAGAATTAGTATAAGGATAACTTAGACATTTCGCGTTTTTTTGACACCCCTTATAATGGCCGGCTGGATATTTGAAGTAAAAGTCGAGGGCATTTTTTTGAAGCCCCAGAATCACAACTCTTAATTTTTTTGGTAATCTGGAAGTCATATTGTTCATTCGTAGTAAAGTTCCCATGAAGCAGATTTTTGACTCAAAATTCGTAGTGGCAGTGTAGGTATAACAGCAACAGCAGTTCCTAACTTCTTCTTTAATTGAGAAACGTGGAAGACTGGATGTATTCTAGAAGATTCTGGCAGCTCCAACTTGTATGCTATTGCTCTCATTCTTGCAATGACTTGAAAGGGTCTATAATATTTTGTAGAGAGTTTGAAGTTCTTTCTCAAAGACACAGAAGTTTGCCTATAAGGCTACAATTTCAGGTAAACCATGTCCCCCACTGCAAATTCTCTCTATGTCGTCTTCTTATCTGCATACATCTTCATCCTCTCTTGAGATTTATGCAATGACTCTATAAGTAAATCCACCATTTAATTTCTTTGAATCAGAAATTCCTCCACTGTGGCTACATAAGTACTTACTTCAACTGGGAAAGCTAGATGTGGTCCAGCCAATGCCAACCATTTAGACCATTCCTTTTGTTTGTGTCCTGTCATACATCTGAGGTAGCTTTCCAGGCAACTATTGACTCTCTCAAACTGTCCATCTGTTTGTGGGTGATAAGCAGAACTGAGGTTTAGAGCAGTCCCCAAGTTCTTGAACAAGTCTTGCCAGAAGTTGCTGATGAAGATTTTTTTCCCTGTCAGATGTAATGCTAGTAGGTAAACCATGCAATCTTGAATGGTCTGCAAAATAGCTTGTGACACAGTTGCAGCTGTATAGGGTGAGCTAGAGGAATGAAATGTGCATATTTGGTTAGCCTGTCAACTACCACCAAGATAATCTCAAACTTATCAGATTTGGGCAGTCCTTCTATGAAATCCATAGTAATATGCTGCCAAGCATGCTCTGGTATGGGCAAAGGCTGTAAAAGGCCAGTTGGGTATGTATGCTCTCCTTTATTTCTTTGGCACACATCACAGTTGGTGACAAATAGAAGAATATCACCTTTTATTCCTAGCCAGAAGAAATAAGCTTTTACTTTACTGTAGCTCCCATGAATTCCAGAATATCCTCCCAATGATGATGAATGAATAGATGTCATGATTTTGTGCCTCATGTCAGCTCCACTTCCCACATATAATCTGTTTTTGAATTTGAGAATACCCTTCTTGTAAGAGTAGTTAGTGTTGGAATCAGGAGAAACCAACAATTGAGAAATGAGCTTTTGAGCCAATTGGTCTTCATCGTAGATGCTAATCAATTCCTGAACCCATGTAGGTTGGGAAATAGCTTGGGCCTGACAAGAGGGATTTGGCATTCTGGAAAGGGTATCTGCAGCTTTGTTTTCAAACCCCTTTTTGTATTTGATCTCATATTCCAAACCCAGTAATTTCATCATCCACCTTTGCTGTAAAACTGTAGTGATATTTTGCTTTATTAGGTATTTAATACTTTGTTGATCAGTATGGATGAAGAACTTTTGGCCCAGAAGATAATTTCTCCATTGGGTAACAACAATGACAATTGCAAGCAACTCCTTTTCATATGTAGACAGTCCCAATGCTTTGCTAAAGAAAGAAACTGGTCTCCCCTCTTGCATGAGAACAACTTCTATTCCAGAATAGCAGGCATCTGCTTCAATCACAAAAGGCTTAGCGAAATCAGGTAATGCAAGGACTGGTGTAGTGCACATTGCCTCATTGAGTGTGAGAAAAGCTGTTGTTGCTTCAGGGCTCCATTTGAACCACATACTCAGGAGCCCTTGGAAATTTTGAACCACCAGGCTGGGTAAAGAGAATGGCCGACTTTGACAAATCCGAGGAGGCACTAGTTTTTCCCTTTCGAGGCACTAGAAGCTCGATGAGGGGGAACGGGTTTTCCCGATGGAAAGTTAGAAGCGGCTTCATTAGAGGCAGTAGTCGAATAAGGAACCTTCATTGTAGCAAAGCCAGAGCCGCTGGATATGATATTACAGCAAGCAGAGGCAGCAACCAAGTTTACCGCCATCTTAGAATCATTTCCAGGATTGAAATACACCACAGCCATCGAACTTGCTTCCTTATTAGGAGCCCTTTCAACACCCTTCATACCACCCTCCGAGGCTTGAAGCGTTTCACCCTTTGTTTTTACCTAATTTCGCACCCTTCGCTGCGACCTTATTAACCCTTCCACCTTTCTTAGCCTTTGAATTCTTCTTATCCTTACTAGCATAGTAAAATACCAACGAGTCATCAGTTTCATCGAGCTCCTTCGCTTTGCCCTACAGAAAAAGTTCCATCTTTCTCAGGTAACAAACAGAGGCAAGTATTCATACTAATATATTGCAACACATAGGGTAGTTGTTACCTGATCAATAGTCCCTTCTCCTGTGCGTGCTCGCTTCAGATCTCTCTAAACATCCTCGATAGCATTCTTCCTTTTTAGCAAAAGCCGACGAGACAACTCTTTTTCCTCTTCGAGACTAGCCTACTATAGGACTTCAGATTGAAATGTAGTTGAGACCGAATCGACCCTCCAAGTGATTCAGTTTATGTCGTACTCCTTACGTCTCTTGGATTAAGACCCTATGCACTTGATTCCCCTAGCTGGCATCCTTTACAGACCTAGGAGTTGCTTCAGCCGATTTAAAGGTTATACAGAAATCTGCCACTAACAAAGAATACTAAAAGTGACTTCCTTTAGATATGATCAAGGTTATACGGAAATCTATCGAATTAGGGATAGCACGTAAATAATAAGTAAATGATGCCTAATTCGTCTCAACCTTAAAATTGAAAAACTTAATACAATTTTTAATTTTATACTTAAGGAGCTACTGGGACTTACCAACAAAGTGCAACCGTACATATTTTCTATCATTCTTGTAGTTGATTAATTGTTCTTAATGGTCTTATATCAGAAGTGAATGGCCTTAGAATTTACAAGAACCAATCAAACCAACCAAGATTACAGGATGTGATATTATCTAAAAGATAGTTGTGCTTCACAAATCCTCAAGTGAAGTTTTTTAATAGTCGTAGGCAAATTCCCAAAGTAAATATGAATAAAGACCGACTTCTTAAACAACAAGTATACACTTAAAGTGTATATGATTTTCATATGTTGTTTGTGTTGCTAGGAGTCCTCTATTTATAATATTTAATAAGGCTAGGTTGCTTAGGAATAAAGCATCGATTTCTCGAGATTCAAACAAGTTCGTAAAACGTATAGGCGATCCCATTACTTTCTTTGCATACCAATTAATCTTAGAGTTCTTTCATTTGTAAAAACCATTAAGATTTTAATCACCAAGTAATTAGGTATAATTTAATTACTTCAAGAATTTGGTTTCAACACGAGTTGTGAATGAACAAAACTCTTCGACATTAAGCATGATTCTAGGTTATAGCCCCAAGTGTGAAAGTTCACCTTAATGAACCCATAAGAAGTGGACGTGAATCGTAAATGGCCTAATAGTGATAATGGCTTAGTACACATAATGGTGAGTGAAAAAAGAGAGCGGAATCTAATTGAATGTCATTAGGTTTGCGAACTACAAAATCGGTTCGCGAACCAAAAGTACTTTAGGAGTTCAGGAACTTCTCTGGCTGTCCTGGTTCGCGAACCAAAAATACTAAATGGAGTTCAGTAGATTCAAACGTGTTACGAGGTTCGTGTATCAAAAGTTAATATGGATTCGAACCCTAATTCGTTTAATCTAGTTACGACAATACAAGCATTCTCCAAGATTCAACCAACTCCACACTTTGATTCGCAAGCAAACCATCGATGTGAAAAATGTATGAAACATTCCTCACTGTAATCCTATATTCGAAATTCAGGAAGTGAACTTATATAACGATTAAATCTATATTTTTTTATGAAAACACACTCTATGGTTTACGATTTTCATATACTTTTGGAAATTCAATTCAGTCTGAAATAGTAATAGCAAACGCTATGATCTCTACAGTGTGGAGAAGAGCAACCACTATGGTGCTCAATTTCTCCACAATTTAGAGAACATAGCTAAACCCTTCTCTCTTGGAAACTAAGTTTCCGCTTCTGGAGAGATAGAGTTTTCACCTTTTTAGCCACACTATAAACATTTTTAAGAGTATACAGAGTATATATATCTTAATACGAATTTCTGCTCTATAACTCCACAAAACAACTTTTTCTTCTTAAAATAATATAATAATAAAAATTTAATGTTTTTAAAAAAATTTAGTACAATGGTAAAGTTGTTGGGTGACACCCTCAACCTGAGTTCGTAACTCGTCTGCATCGGGGTGGGGGTGGGGGGAATTTTTCTTTATTTCTTTGCCTAGCTACCTGGGCTTGTAGATAATGGACCAACTTTTAATATAACCTTTCAAATAAAAAACCGACTCGGTATGGTTTTAAAACCAAATAAAAGATGAATGACGATGGTGTAAAAATTGAAAAACCGAAGATTTTGGTGATGGCTGGACATAAAACCGAACCGAGTCATGCGCAACCCTACCAACAACGCCAAAATGTTCTGCTTTTGCGGCATAGATTGGACACCTATATAACGTATTCCGTCTGAAAATTATGTTGCCCGTCCGCCGGGCCGCAGCTACAAATCACAGGCTCCTTTGGGAGAGACAAGATTTCAAGGGTTTCCAACTGCAACAAGGATCAATAAGAAGATCACTAGCTTGTTAGTGATTAAGTTAGGGTTTCTGGATTCTCAGACTTTTTTTAGTAAAAACATGAGTGATTTCACCAAACTTGAACTAAAACCTGATCATGTCCATCGTCCATTATGGGCTTGTGCTGATGGTCGGATCATCCTCGAGACTTTCTCACCTTGGTATAAACAAGCTTATGATTTCCTCATTGCAATTGCTGAACCTGTTTGCAGGTATATACCTACTACCTGAATTTGCTTTCAGCTCTTGAATTTGCCTATGTTTTATTGTTAATTGTTATTATCTGAATTTGTAGACCAGAAGTTGTGCACGAATACAACTTGACCCCGCATTCTTTATATGCCGCGGTATCAATTGGCCTTGAAACCGAAATCATCATTCAAGTTTTGGATAAATTGTGGAAAAACAATTTACCAAAGGAAATGATTGATTTCATACATGCATCTACTTCTAATTATGGGAAAGTGAAGCTTGTGCTTAAGAAGAATCAGTACTTTGTCGAATCCCCATTTCCACAGGCAACTACTACTTCATCTGACAATACTTGTTAATTTCTTATTGTTGTGTTTGTTTTGCTTACTGAGTTGAGTGGTTTGTTTTGTTTGTATAGGTAATAAAGACGTTGCTGCGGGATGAGGTGATTTCTCGGGCAAGGATTTCTTCTGAGGTTTGTTCCTAATGTTCACTATATAACATACATTGTTGTACAAAATTAGTTTAAAAGTCACATGTTAGAGAACATTGCTGGCTAGCTGCTAGTTTCCTGTTTCCCCCTTTTCACAATGTGCTCACTTCATCTTGTCTAGGCTTCAATGGAAATCGATTCTATCACAATTCCAAAAGAAGTAAGAGAGATAGAAGGTGCTTATGGAATTGAGTTGGCAGTTGCTGAAGAAAAAGAAATGCATAGCTTTGAAGTCGACCCAGCTCAGGTTAGAATCAGTCTCTTGGCCAAACTAACTTGTAAAATCCTTAAGGGATTGACTTCATTTGCTTACAACCTACAAAGTACTAATCTTTTGACTCTGTTAGGTGGAAAATGTAAAGCAACGTTGCTTGCCGAATGCTTTAAATTACCCTATGATGGAGGAGTTTGACTTCAGGAATGATACAGTAAGTTTTATTTCATAGAATGCATTGTGTTCCTCTTTTCGGACAGTCATGAATATGTGTAATTGCTACATTTCATGATAGTGAGGTGTAACACTTATCACACCATTTGCTTGATCAAGTTAATGCCAATTTGTGAATCCAGGTTAACCCTGACTTAAACATGGAACTCAAACCTCAAGCTCAATTACGACCATACCAAGAAAAGAGTCTGAGTAAGATGTTTGGAAACGGTGAGTCTCCTTTTAGATGATACACAGCTTTGCTATGTTCGAATCGTTTCTTGATGGTGTATTTGGATTGCCCATATATATATGCTCTCGAAACACTTTCAGTTTTGACTAAAGATCCATGCAACATGTTCGATGTATGGAAAGTTTTGTTTTAACCAGTTGAAAAATTACAGGTAGAGCAAGATCAGGAATCATTGTTCTCCCTTGTGGAGCAGGAAAGTCCTTAGTTGGAGTTTCCGCAGCTTGCCGAATTCGTAAGAGCTGCCTTTGTTTAGCAACAAATAACGTTTCTGTGGATCAATGGGCACATCAATTTAGATTGTGGTCTACCATCAGAGATGATGAGATATTTTCCTTCACATCTGAAAATAAGGGAACCTTTCGTGGTAATGCTGGTATTTTGGTGGCCACATATGGCATGATTGCTTACGGTCGTAAACGATCTGAAGAGGCTGAAAACATTATGGAACAGATAAGAAATAGAGAATGGGGATTGCTTCTCATGGACGAGGTGAGGTTTTAGTTCAATTTCATTTTATTTGATCGAAGTATGTTTAATGGCACTCATTTTTGGAAGTCATTTGTGCTATGACAGATCTTTGGAACTTTCTTATAGTTTCTTTCTTCTTGCAATTCCTCATATGTAGGTACATGTGGTTCCTGCAGATATGTTCCGCAAAGTCATTAGTATAACTAAATCACACTGCAAGCTTGGACTCACTGGTGGGTGTTCGGTCCTAACATTTGCACGTGTATCAGCAAAAACTATTTTGCCTCCCTCTCTTACATTTCTCCATTCATATTGCAGCAACACTAGTGAGAGAAGATGAACGTATTACGGATTTGAACTTCCTTATTGGTCCAAAGTTGTATGAAGCAAACTGGTTGGACTTAGTAAGAGGAGGGTTTATTGCAAATGTTCAATGTGCTGAAGTATGGTGTCCAATGACAAAGGAGTTCTATGCTGAATACTTGAAAGAAGCGAACACCAAGAAAAGACAGGTCCTCTTTCTGTTATCCAACTAAATCTATTTTTACCGTGGATGTGAAAGTTTCTATTATCCAACCAAATCTATTTTTACCGTGGATGTGAAAGTCAGAAAAAGATTATTAGATGTGTTCTACTCCCATAATATGTTTTGGTACTACTTATTTTTTTTGCCCAAAATTGTTAGTGCCAATTGCGATTTTATATGCAATTTTTAGCAATACAAATAGTTTCCGCATTTGCCATTATACAGTTTCCGCATTTGCCATTATACCTCTGTAAGGGTAATGCGCCATCTACCTTCATGAGTCAGTTAAATATTTGATGTTCAATGACTTCTGCAGGGGTACTGTGATATCTACTTTCATGAGTCCGTCAAATATTTGAACTTCAGTTAACAGTTTCACTGATTGATTTTGCACGTCGTGTTCTGATGGAAGTTTATTTTCAGGCGCTTTATGTGATGAATCCAAATAAGTTCCGGGCGTGCGAGTTTCTGATACGGTTTCATGAACAACAGCGAGGTGATAAGATAATTGTTTTTGCTGATAATCTGTTCGCGCTTACTGAGTATGCCCGGAAGCTTGGGAAACCTATGATCTATGGTGCTACCAGGTTGTCAATTAATATATGTCAAATCTTTTACTTTTTAGGGTTTTGGTTTTCTTGTTAAGCTAATTTTCTTGATGTGGAGTCTCTTTGTATAGCCACCAGGAGAGAACACAACTTCTTCACAATTTCAAGAACACTCCATATTTTAACACTCTTTTCCTTTCAAAGGTACATGCATTTGGCCTTTTGCATAATAAGACTCTATTCTTCTCAAGCAATACATTTGTGTATATTTTGGTTCCATCGTGTTACATAATGCTGCTAAATCTTATTTTTGAGAGCAGATCCAACATTGAATCTCAACCATGGCATGTTTTCTGCAGGTTGGTGACAACTCGATAGATATTCCCGAGGCCAATGTGATTATCCAGATTTCGTCTCATGCCGGTTCGCGGTGTCAGGAAGCTCAACGACTGGGTCGAATTCTTAGAGCAAAGGTTTGTACTTTATTTATGGAGAATTTTGTTCTAAGGGTATGTAGTTTCTGTATGGATCATAGAAAGGGTACCGAGTTTTTCCAATTCAGAGAAAGGGTACTTGAGTGAGCATTGAGTCTGAGTTTTGACTGATTCATAGGTTTGTCTAACTTGTATTTAACACCAGATACAGTATATTAACCTGGCTGGTATTTGCCTTGGTCCTAGTTGCCGGCTGCTGAAGTGGGACATTTGAATGTTATGTTAACTGAGAACTTTTGTGATCAGTCTAGACCCGTATACAGTAGATAAACAATCTTCACAAGAACAATAGAACGAACATTTATGTTATAGAGACTTCAGCTTTATTGCTTTAAAGAAAGAATTTTACAACATTTTCCTTTAACTCTGCCCTACGTGTCGTATCTTTCTTCTTGATTTTCTTACTTGTATTTTTCTAGTATTCCCCTTCTTCTCTACTGGTACTTACGTGCACCCTATTTATAGATTATGACTACATCGATACTAGAGATTCTGAATATGCTCTCTTTTTACCCACCTTCCAAATGCTATACTACGGCCAAGCCTCTGTTGATCCCTTTCCATATCTGAGAAAGATGCTTGTTGACAGTGTACCCAAGTTAGATTTCAGTCAGTTACTCGTGATAAGAATATAGTTATGTTGAAATATATTGGCACCTATATATGGCCCTACTGCACAAGTCCTGTAGATCAGCCCACAGAACTAATAGAAACAACTGAAGCTCAATGAGCATGCAGCTCATTCAGCAAGTTTAAAAGTATCTTGTTGGGTGATTAATTATAGTTACCACTTCTGATTTACTAGTTATGACAGGGTAAACATCAAGATCGAATGGCTGGAGGTAAAGAAGAGTACAATGCCTTCTTCTACTCCTTAGTGTCTACAGATACACAGGCAAGTTTTAGCTGCCAATGTTTTATCAAACTATTTCTTGCATTCTTATTTAATTGTACCCTTTGTGCTACTATATTTTTTTTTTGTCAAATGTCTGAAAGCTAACTAAAATCTCGACGTTCTATAATGCGTACATGCACTTATTGAAGTTGCTGTTGGTGCAGGAGATGTATTATTCTGCGAAAAGGCAACAGTTTTTGATTGACCAAGGTTACAGCTTTAAGGTACAGGTTCTTCTTTATGTCCCCCTTCTGGAGTTTTAGTTTGATCCAACTTTGAGTTTGATCAATTTCTGTGTCCCCATTCCGCCTACAATATTTAGCAGCTTTATCTGCCATGGATAAAACATTAAAATTCCTACTGATGTTCTCTATTTTGAAAACAAAAAAACTACTGGAAAGAAACACACAGTCATCTAAAATGTTGTCAGAAACCAGCTAATCTGGTTTGCTTTATTTTGAATATAAGAAACCACATTCATTGACTTAGCCCATTGAATAGCAGCCATGATCGCATGAGATTCCGCTTCTTCTGCATTTCTGGCCAATCCTTGAACTACTTTGCACCTTTCGTAGTTACCTGCATATTCTGTCATAACCGTACCAATACCAATTATGTTAGAACCCTGAAGTGCATCATCACAGTGAAACCTAGAAACCGTTTCCAAATATTTAAGCACCCTAACTGTTAGAAACCTAGACAGAAGCCGTCTGTAATCTGGCTTTGGCTCCAGAATTGTAATAACTGAGCCAGAACCAAACCGTTGACACCCCTCCCACTTATCATTCCTCATACAGAGGTCAACTCTAAAACTTTGCACCGAAGCCGAAGGTCACAATGATAGTTAGGACATTTTACAGATGAATGTCCTTGTGCTAGTTGTAATAGTTATAGTTATTAAGATAATAAATGTGATCACTTTGACAGATCATTACAAGTTTGCCACCACCTGATTCTGGAGCAGATCTAGGCTATCACAGTCTTGATGATCAATTGCATCTTCTCAATATGGTACGGTTGGTTCGCTGGCTTTCAATACATTTCGGGATAACTTTCTTGTTTACTGGTAGATGGGCAGGTCTTTTAAAGATGTAATATTGGGTGTTGTCTGCAGATACTAAATGCTGGTGATGATATGGTTAATACGGAGGTATCTGATGAGTATACAAATGATACAGCTCTAGAAGCTCGCCGCACTCTTGGATCAATGAGTGCCATGTCTGGTGCAAACAAAAATGTTTACCCGGAATACAGGCAAGAAGATGGCTTTCTCTTTTTTTCCACTAAAAGAAAATGTATTCAGTATATCTATTGTAAAACATTTAACTATTTTGCTCTCATAGTTCCATTTTCTATTGTGTGCAGCAAGGGAAAGCATCCTGGACAGGGTCATCTTAAAAGTATAAAGCCCAAGGACCCAGCAAAGCGGCACAGTTTGTTTAAAAAGCGATTCGGTTGAAAAGCTCTTGCGAGCTTGTTACTATATCAAAGAATGCTGGCATTTCTGTACATTAGTATATTGGGATACCTCCATGGCAGTAATTTTGCGCTTGCGTTCCTCGGATAGGCGGAAGCCTCCATGGCGGCCATGGGAGCATGGGGCAAGTGGGGCAGCCCAATTTTTTTTAAGGGATACTTACCGATTTTTTATTAAAAAACCTCTAATTTTGGTCTTTTATTTGCCCCCTCTAATCTTAAATCCTGGTTTGGCTCTCTGAATTATTTTGTGGGTGCCTCTAACACAATTGTGAACCACAACAGCCCCATCAGTTGGCATGCCAAGCTCAATGTGTACAAAGTAATTAGTATGTAAGTAAGTAATTTTTTCTAATTATGTGTCCAAAGAAATTATGAAAATGTAATTTAATTGTTGAGCTGCTGAATTCAGAGAATTTCAGCTCTGAGACTGAGAGATTGAAAAGCTGGGTTGGTGTTTTGTATTTACTACTGCTACTGCAGTTTAGTAGCGTACGATACCAAGCAAATATCACTTTCAGATCTATTTACAACCGTTCATCAACCATTAACACCTGGTACATCACTGTACTAGTTTTTTACTGGGAGAGTACCAACATCAATAAAAGCTTAAAGTTAAAGGTGGGTAAAACTTAATCATCCTTTGACTAAAAAAAAAAAAAACCCCAGTATGTAAAACCACACTAGAACCCTAAGAAATTTTCAAGCTAAAGAGAAGAATACAAAAACTAAGCAGATAGCCATCATCACTCACTCTCCTTCAACAGCTGCTGCTGCTTCAGCATTTGGGTATCAACAGGTTTCACTTCTCCCTTCAAATTTATCAACTTTATTTATTTATTTTTTTGGGTAAAAACCCTTTCTTTTGTTCTGTGTAGTATTTTTTTTAGGTATCATTTTGTTTTAGGGTTTTAAGTTTTGTACATTGAAGGATGGGTTTGTGTGTTGTAACTCAAATATTACCAAAATGAAAGAATTAAGTGAAATTGGTGGTTTAGTGTTGAAGAAATTGTACCATTGAATGCAGCTTAAATTTTGTTCTTTTTTTAACTTAATAAGTTCCATCTCTTTTGTCATTCAGCAGGTTCTATTTTGTGAAGATGAGTCTCACATTCAATGGACAGTATTTGGTAGAGAAGCTATCCAAGCTTGATAGTTCACAGTTGAGCATTCAAAGTATCCTTATTGCTATACAGCCTACACTTCATTTGTTTGTTGCTCCAATGGAGAGATTTGGCTATCTTGGTTGGAAATTCTTAACAGTCTGTCTGGTTCTGAAACCTTCCAATTGTTGTACTAGTTTTGCTCAATTGGTTGAGTTACGACTACACAGTCTCAATTTTTGTTCATGACCAAGCTACTGTTTTGAGTGACCTTGTTTGTTGTAACCTTGGGTAGTTGTTTACCTTGTTCTATATCACCCTTGTACCTTTTATCTTTCTATGTTCATTGGATGCTCTCCTT
>JAJJMA010190024.1:0-14697 GCA_023529015.1 Papaver nudicaule | reverse complement strand
CCATTCTATCTCGCTTATGAACTCGAGACAAGACGTTATCATGAAATTCATCTCTGGTAATTTTTGAATGCACAATGGAAAAGCAATCTAACTCCAGCAAATCTCGCTCAACCTTAACCTCATACACATTTGGAGTGTGAACTGGAATGGCTTGAATTGGCTGGACCATGATAGGAGGTGGCGGTGGCAACTCTAAAAATTCCTGGAATTTTCCCAAGCGGATGAATCGATGCACTTCTTGTTGTACGCCGGTGCAGTTTTCAGTTGTATGGCCATGAAACTGATGAAATTGACAAAAGGAGTTGGTATTGGTCGGCGGGGCCCTTGGGTTTCCTCTGTTATAAGGATAGCGGATATCATCCCTGCAGTTTGAACTTTCAATCTGACCAAATGCATCTGTATAAGAGACACGCAGCTTTGGTAGAGTAGCATCTTGGAAAGGTTGCTGGTTGCCTCTGCCGAATTTTCTGTTATCCCCATTATATCTTCTGTCTCCATTCCCATTTCGCCGATTATCTCTTCCTCCTCGTCCATAGTTTCCTCCCCTGTTATCTTGCTTGTCACGCCCATCATAATTTTCTCGCTTCTGAGAATTCCAATGCTGCTCGGCGGTAACCTGCTGCTTTCCTGCCTCAGATACCACTATCGCCGATGAGGGATTTTGTGCTAACTTCCGCTGTTCTGCCTTCAACCATTCTTTCTTGATTTCTTCTTGGTCTTCTGGCGATAAACTATTGATCGAGTGAATTTGTTTTGCTCTTTCCTTCTTTAGTCGCAACTCCTCTTCTCGAATTTCTTCGTAACTTAACCATTCATCCTGCATTGCCCTCAAGGTCTGCAAATCCTGTGGCATGTTCCAAAATAACTTCTGGTACAATTGGTCCGTCGTCTCCATGGCGCTAAGAAATGATCTTATTTTCTCTTTTTCTGTCACTTCTGATCCTACTTCGCCACTCGCTTTCCTCCATCTTTGAATAAAAATTTTATATGTCTCCGAGGGCCTTCTCTTAACGTTGAATAATCTTTCCACGCCGGGCCGACCTCTATTGTTCTGAATAAAAGCATGCAGGAATTTGCATTCTAACTTCTCAAAGGATTTGATTTTTCCTTCTTCTAGCCCGTCAAACCAAGCTAGGACTTCGTCTTTTAGCGTAGCAGGGAACGCCATACACATGATTGGATCTGATCCTACCCAAGCCGCCATATCTCGCTTATAAGATCTTGAGTGCTGTGTAGGATCTCCAGTTCCATCATAGATGGAGGTGAATTTAGGGGAAGAATACTTGGGAGACACGTGTCCATAGGTAATACAATCATGAAAAGGTGTTTTCTGTGCCTCTAAAAGCGCGACCCTATATCTCGACTCCCTCGAAGATCCACTTAAAGCTTCTACTTTATCTTTTAGTTGACGCAGGTCCTTCTTCATCTCTTTATCTACTTTATGTCGTCGCCTAGAGCTGCTGTGATCTTTATCCTTTCTAGGTATGTTTACCCTTCTACCTCTTTCGTCATATTTCGCCGATGAATCTGAGATTTCTGTTGAGCTTGTTCCACTCTTTTCAACACGGCGAGTTGTATGAGAATGAGACTCATGGCGAGATGAATGCGTGTGAGACCCATGACGAGATGAATGTGCATGGCGAGTCGAATGTGAGTGGGATGCATGACCTTTATTTTGTGCCGCCATCAATTCTCTATGACTTTGGAGGACCGTCTCCATCTGCAATTGCATTTGTCTCTCCATCTGACTAGCTTGCTTGTTGTTGGCCTCAAGAATTTGCCTCAGCAATGTTTCTGTGGTATTTGTGGATCCAGTATTATCTGCTATCACCACTGGACGAGTTACGGTAGCTCCTGGTACTATCGCCGCACCATTTCTGCTTGCCGCCTGTGGAATTTCTGCCACTATAATTGGTTCTTCCACCACCGCTGGAACTTCTTCCGCCACACGCTGTGTTTCGCCGACACCTTGCACCAGCTGTTGCTGATTATTGGATGCCACTGTGCCTCCTGCAATAGCGTTTTGAGCAGTTTCCCTGGCATTTGACGTCTCGCCTCTGGCTCTCGTGATAAGTCTTCCGCCATCACCTTGCTCGCCGCACGCATTTGCTTCTGCCTCACTACTGATCCTTCGCAGCATTGAATTGGGCTCAGGTGATCTTTCTGTATTCTCTAAATGGGTGATGTCCTCCACATAGACCTCCTCCTGGCGTGTTACTCGCTGAACAGGTGGTTGCCGAGATGTGCTTGCTAGAAAGGTATCTGTTCTACCAACTGGTTCCATTGCTCTGCTTCTAGTGTTGTGGCCACTGGGGAGTGTCGCTGGTGTAGGCAGGATAGGATGTCGAGGAGGCCTACCCGCCGGAGCTTTATCGCTTCTTCCTCTAGGACCCATTCGCCGAGATTTTGTAAAAGAAGACAAACACACTTCCTGACAGTATTGCTCTGTTAGTACTGTGGGTAAATGCCAAATAAGTTAGTTGAGTTGCTTTTCAGAATGTTGATGAATGAAAGACAAAAAGAACAACTCTAGATAATGTGATGTGCAGATGATGACCTAATCATGACAAGAATTGTGAAAACATCCTATGATACTATAATTTTCAAATCGAAATGATGGTACGGCCCGTGTTTTAAGAAATTTTTTTGAAATGATTCAATTTCCTTTATGAGTCTACAGTTTCTGCTATTCGTCGGAAAAGATACTTTTTTGCCGGAAATATATATCTATATGTGCATTTTCCGAGAGGGACTCATACTTAAGAATAACATTTTTCTATCCTCATACTTAGGTTTCTCCACTGTATATGTGAAAAAGGTGAAATATGTGATAATCTTGCCAAAACAGTCCGGCCAACCCTTGTCTATAACCGTAATAGTATTTAACACAGCATGGTTTCCATAAATGGCAAAAAATGTCTACTGAAAATCCAGATCCATCGCCATAGCATACCAGAAATATCCTATACTTTCTAATCTTAGCAATATTCTATGGGAGAATCCTTATAACAAACTGCATAGCATACCATATATAGAAACAAGCAGCAAAAATCATGAAGAAATTCCACATGGCGAGCCAAAACATCTCTAAATAGTATGATGAAATTACTGAAACATAACAGCGAGCTCTCAAACCCACATATCATACCATATATAGAAAGAAAGAACATATGGTAACATCTCAAATCATACTCAAAATTAAGGAAAAACATAGACAAGCTAAAACTCATGAAGAATCAACAGGAAATCCTATATATAGCGAGTAAAGGTAACTGAGACACTACCGGCGAGTTCTAACGCATGTGATTCATACCATATATAGAAAGAAAGAACATCAACAAATCATATCAACAAATCAAGGAAACACAAGTCCAAAACCTTTTCTAGCGCCAAAATGTAACTGTGTAAAATCCCAAGGGTTAGATCTTACACAGTACATCCAAATAACATACACAAACATACACACAATCATACCTAAACATTCATCTAGCATGTAGCGTAGGAAAAATGTAAAAGAGTAAGGTTAGAGATACTTGACAAGATGATTTACTTGGTTCGCCCATAAGTAAGGACTACATCCAAGGATTCCACTAATATAAATGTGATTACAACTCTTAATTACCTTGCCAATCTTCTAAGTGTTTTCTCACAATAAGAACCCTAATTTCAGCCTTGGGTTATAGAGAGCAAGTAGAATACTTTTCCTCTCTCTAGACCAATCCGAAATGTGTCCAACCCCCTTCTCAGTATGTTAGTTCACTATTTATAGACCTTTTACATGGTGGTAAACAGCTAATACAAACAAAGTTGGACTGACACTATTTGTCATGACTCGCCGACACATATACATCGGCGAGCTCACTCCTTACTTTACAAGCATAGACGAGGGAATCTTCTTGGAGATAAGGTTGATGACGCATCCTCCACTGAGTCAACCAGTCAACCTGACAATATATCCGTTCTGACTTCTCTTAAATGCTCACCTAAATATCACCTAACTATCACCTAACAATTGGCGACATGTCTCTACTCGTTGATCCCTTACTCGTCGTAGCCACTCGCCGAGCCATACTATTCAACCCGAAGTCATATATAGCTCATCTTGTTACTCGCTGATCCAAAACATCTCAGCTGTATTCTTTTTATACAGCAGCTCATCTAGGATGCTTTTATATCGGATAGGTATTTTCTACGCTTACATTTTGCCTCTTTCATCTCCCAAGACTTTAGTCGCCGGGGATGAAACTTTCATACTCGCCGAAAATACCGCCCCACGTTCTCCACTAAGCTTTTTTCACGCCACACGTCTATAGCCATGCATCCGTTACTCCACGTGTCTCCCATGCGTCGCTCCTACTTTATGACTGGTAACCGTTTACGCCCATGATCTCCATTACTCCATCACAGCTCACAACCGTTATCGCCGGTTGGTTTTCTCTTTCTCCCTATAAATTCTTGGCTCTGCCTCTGCTTCCTCCTTTACGAGTTTTCTTTTCCTAAACCCTAAGCCTTCTGCTACTGTATTTCTCACCTGAACCCTTCATCTTCCTCCTTCGTTTTCATAGTCTTAAGATTTCCCCCATCCTTTGAGTAACTGATGTTTCTTCCTTTTTGCTTCACAACGATTTCTTCTTCTTTTCTCTTTACATTGATTTCTGCTACAGATATCTTTTTCTCCATTTTCCTTCACCGGCAGCCACCAATCTTCATCTTCTCCGATAGATTTTCCACCGGAAACCACCAATCTTCATCTTTTCCGGCAACATTCAAGCTACTTTAATGGCTTCCACTACTACATCCTCCAGATCTAAAAGCAGGGCTAGCAAGGCCAAATCTTCTGACCAAAAGGTGCCAAATTGGAAGACCGATTGGCCTGGCTACTGTGCTCATTTCAAAGTAGAATACCTTAACCCCAAAATCCATTCTCTGCCTGAGACAAAGAAGGCATCTGATCTGCTATCTGTCGACGATCTCCTTCGACCGGAGACGAGTAATACTTGGGCCGCTGTTGCCTTTGGTCAGCTAAAATCTGGGTTAACATTTCCTCTTTATAATCCAAACAACACCTTCATCGTCGACCTTCTAATGGCGATTAATAGAAGTCCATTTCAGTTAACAGGGAATGCTATCCGAGTAATGACTGAGTGGAGCAAACGCCGAGATGGGCAGACTAACTATCCTCTGCTCACCAAGCTGGATGCTCACAAGCCTGAGGAATTTACTGTGAAGAAATTTCTTGAACAATACTCTGTGGCTTCTTGCATGAGAAAGACTGATCCCTGGGCTGTTCGATTTACGCCAAAAGGGAATTATCCTGCTGCAGATCTGCTACTCGCCGATGTCGAGTTTACAAGTACAAAAGATAAACCAACTGTTCGTCATAGCTCTGAGGGCGACTTTTCCAATCTTCCTTGTCTCATCGACGGGCCCTGGTTATTAGGTTGGGAGGATGAAGAGAAAACCATAATCCGAGAAGCTTTTTTGCCTGAGCATTCTTATCTCGCCGAGCATACCTTTTGGAATGTGGTCTGGCCTGATGCCAATAAGTATGCCAAAGATGAGAATGGCAAGTTTCTTAGGGTGAAAGATAAAGACTATGTCAAGCTCTCAGCTGATGCTATTGCTGGGACAAAGAGAGGGCGAGAAGATACCGCCAATCCTTCTCAGGTAAATATATATCTATTCTCAATAGGATTATTCCAGAGCTAGCAAAGATCCAACTGAAGATCTTGAAACAAGCATTTTAATTTAACCTATTTTAAAAATATATGCAAATATATTTTTAAAATATATATCTATATTTGCCTCTGCTTGTTCCGAGATCTGATAGGTGTGTCTTTGGTGATATTCAATTTGCAGCGCCCAAAGAAACCCAGGCCATCTCCCGCCGAGATAGCTGAAGAACTCCGCCAACTTGCTGCCAAGAATCTGCCTCCTCCACCAATTTCTTCTCAATTAGTTAAGGAGGCTGACCCTAGCCAGGAAAATCTTGAAACCATCGCCGATCAATCCGCCCAGGGTAACTCTCACATGCTCGTCGATCAACCCTTAAAGGATAGTTCTGATATGCTCGTCGATCAATCTGCAAAGGATGGTTCTACCAATCCTCCTGGTACCGAAAATATGGAAGACATGAATCAAGATTCTGAATCATATCCTAAGAGCAATGACCGTCTTGACATGGACTTAGACGCGCTCAACATATCTGGTGGTCATGATACTTCCGGACCGTCTTCTTCCTCCAAGAATCCTAAGATACCTTCAATTCCTCCTGTTTCTTCTGCCTCAGCCCTTGAGCCGCATCTCGCTGGCTTAGTTGTCCTTGACAGGTTGCCTCGGCATCCTCTTACTCCTCAATCTACCAAAGGACCTGGATGCTTGCAGCTGACTGCCCCTAACATGCTCGCCGAAGCTTTTGACAAGCTTAGTGTGGCGGATGACTGCACAGACCAAGAGTATTTTGAAACCTTGGCACAATACAGTCGTCCTGGGTTTGTTCATCACCCAAATTTCCACACTGCTGCAGCTGTCATCCCTTATCAAGAGCACTTCAACCTTTTTAACATGGTGAGTGTCTTTTCTAATTGTTTTGTCTTTTCTAGCTCTGTCACCTTTGGATACTTATGCGTACCCTTTGTGATTTCAGCACTTTTATCACTGCTTGAGTGTTGCCTCGGCCATTGAGGGTCTTGGCCGTGAGAACATTAACCTCAAGAATCAAATCAGCCAACTGACGCATGATGCATTGGTGCGTGGCCAAGAGATTGAGAGGTTAAAGAATGAGGCCCGGGAGCGAAGCCTGACAGTTACAACTCAGCAGAGTAAGTTTTCTTCACATCTCTTTTGTTAGCTTATACTTCTTTTCGACTTGCTCCTTTCGCCGACCCTTAGATTTCCTGCCTTCCAAGGTTGCCATTCCTCCGATGACGATAGGCTTAGGCGAGCTGAATCTGAAATCGTGAGACTTAGTAATAGCAACTTTAAGTAGTGTAGTCAATTATTCATCTTCCTCAAGGACCTTAAATGGTGTCGCCGAGAGTTGGATCAGGATGTTGATATTATATGAAACCTCTGTGATACTTATCAAGCTGCTCGATCGGAATTAGGCCAAATGACTATCCAACGTGATGATGCACTTCGCCGAGAGGAACTAGCCCTTGCTGCCAAGACAGAGGCCGAGACAAGTCATAAACGAGCTTCCTTCCTCTGGAAAGAAGAGAAGTCCAGAGCTGATAAATTGGCTTCTCAAGTTATTAGTTTAAGCACTGAGAAAGAGACCGCCGAGTTTCAAATTCAACGCTGGAAAGATATGGCGGAGAGGCGTGAAGCTTTGACAATTGATTTGTACAAGCAGTGCTCTACTCAACAACGCCAAATAGAACGGATGCTAGGTCCTTGTGCTAATGAAAACTTTGAGTTTCATATGACTCAGTTTAGAGAAGCACAAGAGGGAATGCGTGGACATGTCCACAACCTGGAAGGTAGCTTTTATAGGGTTTACCCATGACTTATCATGTTTGTGCTTGTTTTCACTCCTTTTTACCATATCTTTTTCTCCTTTTGCCTCAGCTACAATTCAGAGGTTGAAGAATGAGGCAGATCATCACCAGGAGATCGTCAAAGGCTGCCATGAACTGGAGATGAAGGTTCAGGACCTTTCTGATCAACTCAAGGAGCACAAGTCTTGCCCCGACAAGATAAAAGAGTTGTCCGAGAAGCTCAAAGAACATGATTCTTGCACTGGCAAGCTTGCAGATCTGAATAAGCAACTTCTTGACCATGCCTCTTGTGCTGGCAAGATTCAAGAGCTTGAGAGCGCCCGAGATGGTCTTCAGATTGAGGTCGCCGAGGCCAAAGACGATGTCCAGTATTGGGAGAAGCGCCACAAGGATGATGTTATTAGTGCTGCCTTCATCGGCGCTCAAGATTTTGCTTACAAGTTTCTGCCTCAGCAGGGAGTGGAAATTCCTTTGGCTTATCAACGACCTACTCCTGAACAGCTCGCCATGCAAGAGAAGGCAAGCACAAAAGGAAAAGAAGTGCTAGGTGAAGAAGAGAATGAAGAAGAGGGGGAAGAAGAGAATTATGAATCTGAGGAAGAAAGCTCAGAGGAGGAAATTGAAGATGAAAATCCTAAGGGACAAAATCTGTCCCTTGTTATCTTTGCTGAAACTGTAAAAGGTGGACAACTCGGCGAGCAGAATCCAGGAATAGCGGCTGTTAATGCTAGTCAGCCAATCGTCGAGCAAAGCGCGGAAACAGGTACCGCCGAGATTATCCAGCTTATCCTCGAGCCAACCTTGGAAAGTGCTGTCGCCGAAGCTAACCAACCTGAAGATGCTAGAGCTAAAAATATCGGCGAGGATTACCTCAGCGATTTTGAGGAGAACAAGCCTTCTACCCCAAAGAGTCCTTTTGCCGATCCTAGGTGTTGAAGTAGCTTTACTTTTGCTCTATTGGGATATTAAAGAGGACAAATTGTTACCTCCTCAGTCTTCTGTGTTTCTTTTACTATCTTAGATTTTCTTGTAATGAACTATTACCCCTTTGGAAGGTTATTTTGATGAATATTATCTTTATGTCTGTTGACATCTGCTTTCCATATGCAATTTTCCATTGCCATATTTGCTCTCCTTTATTTTGTCTTCAAAGAGTTAACTTTCCATTAAGTGGAGCCCTGGCCCTCGTACTGCCAACAATTTCTTATAAATTGACCTAACAATTTCCCAGAGCAACAGGATAGACCCCAGCCGTAACCATTACTTGTGCCCGTCGGCGATCTAATATAAGTAGAATGGGTTGCCCTCATAGACTTTAATACACTCCGCCAGAAGTGATGCTATGGCGTAGACGGATATTAACACACCAGCGGCACCGCCGATGTGATGCTACAGCAAAAGGGGACCTTATTTCCTTACAAACACTTACAGATCAACAAGTAACACGACTGGTCTTACAACTAGCCTGGGTTGGACTAACTAATACGATAAGGGCATTCACTTAATGGAAGTAGGCTTTCTGTCTAAGAGATCTTGGCTCTTAGTTGATTTATTGATTTGGGCGTTATGCCCTTAAGGATGGCACTTGGCCTTAGCACCTGATCAGGGTTTTGTATGGCATTTGTTGCCTTGGGCATTTGTGCCTCTATAGATGGCTTTTATAGCCTGTTGCTGAGTATTTTGCCTCAGCTATTGTGCTCTGGGAGCTTTAAAATTCTAGCTATCACTGTAGTTATACTACTCAGTGAATGAAAAATGCAAATGACTCAGTGATTTGTTAACGGGGTTCGGCGCATGACATCAAACCTACGTCCCCGGATCTTATTCGCTGTTGTTTTACATGAGCTAATAAGACTTCTTGGGTATTATGCCCGCCCAAGACTTCGGATTTTACATTGTATCCCTCAAGGATAGTACTTCTTCAGGAACCGGGCGTTCCAAGGATGTTCAAGTTGCACGCCATGCTCATCAATCAGTATATATGCTCCTGGCCCAGCCACTCTTTTGACGACATAAGAGCCATCCCATACAGGTTCCAGTTTCCTGCACCCTTCTCGTTGAGATGGGGGAACTTCTCGAAGCACCAGCTCGCCGGGTGAATACTCTCTTGGAATCACTCGCTTGTTATATTCTCTTGCTAAACGCCGGTGGTAATTCTCCATGTGAGTAAGGGCGATCAGCCGCTGCTCTTCTAAGTCATCCAACTTGGCCAGGATCAGATCTGTATTCAGATTCTTTTCCCATGCCTCATGCTTTGTAGTGGGCAGGATTACTTCGGATGGGAGTACTGCCTCGGCGCCGAAAGTAAGTAAGAAAGGAGATGCTCCAGTTGCTTCTCGAACCGTAGTTCTATATGACCACAAGACATTGTGCAAATGCTCACACCATGCCTTTTTATGCTTCTCCAATCTTTTCTTCAGTCCCATTCCAATAGTCTTATTGGTGGCTTCTGCCTGGCCATTACTCTGAGGGTATAAGGGAGTTGATTTTCCCAGTTTGACGCTGTAATGAGCGAGTAACTTTTCTATATTGTCGCCGACCAACTCCTTTCCATTATCGGTACATATTTCCGCCGGTACACCAAATCTACAAAATATGTTCTCCCAGATGAATGTGAATACTTCTTGTCCTGTTTTTTTCCTGATAGCTTTAGCTTCACACCATTTGGTGAAATAATCCGTCGCCACAATAATATATTTTCGTTGTCCAGAACCTGTAGTCAGTGGTCCAATAATATCAATGCCCCACTTGGCGAAAGGCCAAGGGCTGAGCACTGAATTTAAAGATGTTGCCGGCGCTTTAATTCTTCTTCCATACAGCTGGCATGGTTTGCATCGCTGAACATATTCTTTTGCATCTTTATTCATCCAGGGCCAGTAGTATCCCTGCATTCTGACCTTCAAGGCTAAAGCTCTTTGGCCACCATGATTTCCGCAGTCTCCTTCATGGATTTCTTTTAATAACTTTCCACCTTCTTCCCTTGAAACACATCTTAGTAGTGGTCCAGAGAATGACCGGCGATATAGGATTCCATCTCTGAGCTCATAATTCGCCGAACGACTAATGACCTGATGAGCTAAAATCTGATTTCCTGGTAAAGTTAAGCGGTTAAAATAATACCGTATCGGCGATCTCCAATCTGTCTCCGCTGACTCTTCAGTGCCTGTTGTTAATACTTCTCTTTGTCTTGGTGCTGTTACTGATGGCTGCATCACTCTCTCAATGGCTATCAAAGGAACATCCGGATTTGTCATCATTGAGGAGATAAACGCCAATGCATCGGCGTGCCTGTTATCCTTTCTGCAGATGTGGCGAAACTTGATACCTATGATCCTCTGGGCATACTCCCTAGCAAGTTTTAGGTACTTCTGCATAGACGGGTCTGCCGTCTGGTATCGTCCAAATATTTGTCGAATCACCAGCTGGGAATCACTTGTCAATCTGACATTGCTAATCTTCATTTCGATGAGTATTCGCATGGCATGGATGACCGCTTCATATTCTGCCTCATTGTTAGTCGCCGGGAATTCTAGCCTTAGCGAGTGTACTATCCTTGCTCCTTTTGGCGAGATAAGGACAATTCCAATTCCATTTCCTTCTTTATTTGATGAACCATCTACATAAACATCCCATCCATCAGGCCTGCACTTCAATAAATCTGGTACTTCATGCTCTCGCTCATCCAAGGAGGATGGGATTTCCTCTATCTCTTCTTCTTCATCAATTGGGAAGTCGGCGAGGAAGTCTGCAATGACTTGGGACCGCTGAGCTGTACGTATTTCATACTGGACACCGAACTGCTCAATTTGTTGATTCCACTTGGCAATGCGTCCCACTCGCTGAGAGCTGTGCAAGATAGATTCTATTGGAGTTTTGGTAAGAACTACAATGGGATGAGCATGAAAATATGGACGCAATCGCTGAGATGCAAAAACCAACGCTAGTATCAACTGCTCTATTTTAGTGTAATTCTTCTCTGCCCCTTGCAGTGTTCTGCTGATATAATATATAGGTGTTTCTCCGCCTTTGGTTCTTACGAGCACTGCGCTTATGGCGAAAGGCGTCGCGGCGAGATACACTCTGAGTTCCTCGCCATGCTCAGGTGGCTGAATTGCTGGGAGAGTGGCGAGATACTTTTTAATGCCCTGAAATGCAGCTTCATGTGCTTCAGTCCAGTTGAACTTTTCTCCTTTCTTTAATGTCTGGAAAAATAGTTTACACTTGTCCGAGAACCTTGAGATGAATCTGTTAAGAGACGCCAAAGTCCCGTTGAGTCGCATAACATCTTTTACTGTGACCGGCGAGGGCATCTCTATAATTGCTTTAATCTTGGCTTGATCAGCTTCCACTCCCTTCTTGGTGACGACATATCCCAAGAACTTTCCTGAAGTAACACCGAAAACACATTTTGCTGGATTGATTTTTAACTTAGTCATACGCATATGGTTAAATATCTCTCTGAGGTCTTCCACATGAGTTTGCTTCTTCTTGCTCTTGACAAGCATGTCGTCGACATATACTTCCATCGTTTTCCCTATCCATTTCTCAAACATCTTCTGTGCCATTTCTTGATAAGTAGCGCCAGCATTCTTCAACCCGAATGGCATTCGCGTGTAACAAAATAACCCCTTAGTGGAAAAGAAAGCTGTATGCTTCTGATCTTCCTCCGCCAAAGGTATTTGGTTATATCCTGAATAACCATCCATAAAGGACAGCAACTCGTGACCTGATGTAGCGTCTACAGTCTGGTCAATACTCGGTAGTGGAAAACTATTCTTGGGACAAGCTCTGTTAAGGTCACTGAAGTCGATGCAGATCCTTACTCCCATGTTCTTCTTTGGCACCACAACCATGTTAGCTATCCATTGCGGGTACTGCACCGGTCTTATTATACCAGATGCCTTCATTTTGTCAATTTCTGCCTCTACTGCTTCTTTATAAGCTGGGGCCAATTTCCTTATCCTTTGCTTGAATGGTCTAACCTTTGGATCGATATCTAATTTATGACATGCTATCGCCGGGTCAATCCCTGGCATCTCGTTCATACCCCAAGCAAAGACATCAACATACTCCCTGAGTAGTGCTTGCAACTCCGCCGATTCGTCTTCATTTAATAGAGTACCAATTTTTATCATCTTTGGATCCTGTTCATCGCCGATATTAACGTCCTTAGTAGGTTCCACCGCCGTGAAATGTAGCTTTGGTTCTCCCATCGGCGATGGTTCCTTTAATTGCTATAAGGTCTTATCTCCAGACTTCGCCGAGTCTTCTACTGAATTTACTGAATGCACATATGTGGTTGGGTTGGCGATAAAATCTAAAATTTCCTGCTCCTTAACCGCTTCCTTGCCAAGCTTCTTTTTCTCTATAATCTTTGCCTTTCGATTTTCTCGCATTTGTACATCCGCCGAATTACACGCCTTAGCCACTGCTAAATCTCCTACATATTCGGCGACTCCAAATGGTGTGGGGAATCTTAGGCGCTGATGGTAAGTAGAGGGGACCCCTTTCAAGCTGTGGAGCCAAGGTCTTTCCAAAATCGCAGCATATGGCGAATCAACATCCACAATACAGAGAGTAGTTTTCAAGAAGTAATCGTCGCAAATTTTCACTTTTAATTCAATCTCGCCTTTAGGCTTAGAAGCGATGCCATTAAACCCATAAATGTTGTAGGAGGATACTGTGGGCGAGGGTATTTTATCATCTTTCGCCCTCATTGCCTCAAAGGCAGTATTAAAGAGGATATCCACGGAGCTTCCTGGGTCGATGAGCACTTTTGGCAGTCTAAACTGCTCCACCTGAATGGTAAGAACGTTATGATTTCTTCCTTCTGGTGGAATTTCTTCGGCGGAGAACCCAACACATGCTTTCATCCATTCTTGCAATGGCTCCTGCTTAGCGGCAACACTACAGATCTCATTTCCCATTCTATCTCGCTTATGAACTCGAGACAAGACGTTATCATGAAATTCATCTCTGGTAATTTTTGAATGCACAATGGAAAAGCAATCTAACTCCAGCAAATCTCGCTCAACCTTAACCTCATACACATTTGGAGTGTGAACTGGAATGGCTTGAATTGGCTGGACCATGATAGGAGGTGGCGGTGGCAACTCTAAAAATTCCTGGAATTTTCCCAAGCGGATGAATCGATGCACTTCTTGTTGTACGCCGGTGCAGTTTTCAGTTGTATGGCCATGAAACTGATGAAATTGACAAAAGGAGTTGGTATTGGTCGGCGGGGCCCTTGGGTTTCCTCTGTTATAAGGATAGCGGATATCATCCCTGCAGTTTGAACTTTCAATCTGACCAAATGCATCTGTATAAGAGACACGCAGCTTTGGTAGAGTAGCATCTTGGAAAGGTTGCTGGTTGCCTCTGCCGAATTTTCTGTTATCCCCATTATATCTTCTGTCTCCATTCCCATTTCGCCGATTATCTCTTCCTCCTCGTCCATAGTTTCCTCCCCTGTTATCTTGCTTGTCACGCCCATCATAATTTTCTCGCTTCTGAGAATTCCAATGCTGCTCGGCGGTAACCTGCTGCTTTCCTGCCTCAGATACCACTATCGCCGATGAGGGATTTTGTGCTAACTTCCGCTGTTCTGCCTTCAACCATTCTTTCTTGATTTCTTCTTGGTCTTCTGGCGATAAACTATTGATCGAGTGAATTTGTTTTGCTCTTTCCTTCTTTAGTCGCAACTCCTCTTCTCGAATTTCTTCGTAACTTAACCATTCATCCTGCATTGCCCTCAAGGTCTGCAAATCCTGTGGCATGTTCCAAAATAACTTCTGGTACAATTGGTCCGTCGTCTCCATGGCGCTAAGAAATGATCTTATTTTCTCTTTTTCTGTCACTTCTGATCCTACTTCGCCACTCGCTTTCCTCCATCTTTGAATAAAAATTTTATATGTCTCCGAGGGCCTTCTCTTAACGTTGAATAATCTTTCCACGCCGGGCCGACCTCTATTGTTCTGAATAAAAGCATGCAGGAATTTGCATTCTAACTTCTCAAAGGATTTGATTTTTCCTTCTTCTAGCCCGTCAAACCAAGCTAGGACTTCGTCTTTTAGCGTAGCAGGGAACGCCATACACATGATTGGATCTGATCCTACCCAAGCCGCCATATCTCGCTTATAAGATCTTGAGTGCTGTGTAGGATCTCCAGTTCCATCATAGATGGAGGTGAATTTAGGGG
>JAJJMA010190017.1:26056-40150 GCA_023529015.1 Papaver nudicaule | reverse complement strand
GACGCTGAAGATTACAAGAAGATCAAGTACATTATGGTTAGGGCTAAAATATTTTACTTTTTGAATCCATATGTAAGATAGCTTTTGACACTAAAATTGACAAAGGGGGAGATTGTTAGAGTATAGCTCGGTTGAACCCACTGATGTTGCTATCTCAAGTCAGTTGTCAAGTTTATGAGACAAAAACACAATCCTTGATAAGTTTACTCTACAACTCGGACTAGGATAGTTCTAGGTAATCGAGATGAAGACTGATGAAGACGTAGACCGAAGCTTACTACTTGATAAATCATAACGTCCTCGCTGAAGGTTAGAAAGGTATTTCCTTTCTGTGTTTTTTTTACCATTTCTATCATACCAATAGTCTATGATGTTGTTATATGATCCGGAGGTATTCTAGGATTTTCGCCTTTGCATCTGTCACACTTGTGATAATTTGTATAGGTAGAGTATGTTGAGTTGTCTCTTGAAATGACCCCAACGGTGAGCGCGTTCATGAACGCGTACATATGTTGCTTTTGGCATTTCAGAGAACGAGGTAAGTCTGTATGAACGCGTACATACAAGTTCAAGAATTCTCCTAAATTCTCTTGAACTCTATGGACTGCTCTGTGAACGCGTTCATATAAGCCATGCGAAAACTTCCAACTTTAACATCTTGAAGTTTTCGGTCTAGACATGATTAATTCTCGGACTTTTCGTGACTTGGCCCATGGAATTCAACAACTTAATCCAAGCGATGTTCAAATTAAGTATCTGGACCAGAAGTCGCAAAGCGATGTCCAAACAAGCATTGGACCAGAAGTCGCGAACCTTCAAACAAGGTTGAGTCTTCTTTAACTTTTGGCTTAGTCCAAAGTTCTTAGAAGATTTAGAATGGGTATTCAAGCTATGGACTTTCCTAGTTCCGGAACTTGCTTGAGCCCTACTCAAGGTTGCTTAAACTTTAAGCAAAGCCTCCCTTGGTGATCACTATAAATACACGACCTTCTGCAAGATACAATCTCAATCCTCTACACATCTGTGTATCCTTGCATAAAGGTTGGTCGTCATCTCGAAGTCCTTTTAGGACTACGACTATTGAAAGACTTCACTTGAGGATCGTGAAGCATAGGTCGGAAGTCAAATTCCATCCTGTATCTTGGGTCGATTGAATTCTTTCAATCTTATCACGACCAAGATTTGATAGAAACTTTGTAAGGTAGATCTTGTATCGTAAACCCTTGAAGCTCCTTAACGCATATTGGCGAACTAGGTTTCATACTAAGTTCGTCAGGCGTTTGGAGGTAAAGTTGGCTAGATCAATAAGCCTTGTTCAACATATCGATTTCCATTAACCTTGACTTTAAGTCTAAAGGAAATCACAATCGTATTCTTGTTTGATTACTTGGATACTTTTAGCGTCCTGTTAGAGGCAGGGTAGCGCTAGTCTTCACGAAGTGGAGCAACTCCTAGGCCTGTAAAAGACGTAATCTAGGGGAATCAAGTACGTAGGCTACCGCGGGAGCCAAGAGACGTAGGAGAACATTGGTAGCTGGATTGCTTGTAGGGTGAATTCAGTCTCGATACTGTCCAGTCCGTAGTCTGAGAGTAGGCTAGCGTCTGTATACCGTTCATATTAAGGGTGTTCACATCTGGACGAGGTCCCGGGGTTTTTCTGGTAGATTTGCAGTTTCCTCGTTAGCAAAATTCTGGTGTCTTGCATTACTTTTCCCTTCCGCATTATATTGTCTCTGATTTATATAATAGAAGTAATTGCAAGTTTGTTGATTCATAACCTTTGAGTGAATCCATCTCTATTGAGATCTACGAGAACTACGTTCTTGTTAGGGTTCAGTTCTCTGAACTATACTCAGGTTGTTGTTTGAATATTGATTTGTGAGATCGTTCAAACAACCATAACAACTAGGTTCACGAAAACAAAAAGTTGGTGGTATATCTCAGTATCCCCGCTTTTTCACTTTCATATCTTGAAGTTTTCGGTCTGGACATGATTAGTTCTCGAGCTTGTCATTACTTGGCCCATGGAATTCAACTACTTAATCCAAGCGATGATCATACAATTATTTGGACCAGAAGTCGCAAGCGATGTTCAAACCTGATTTGGACCAGAAGTCGCAAACCTTCAATCTAAGTTGAGTCCTCTTTAACTATTGGCCTAGTCCAAAGTTAGAAGAAGATTGGGAACATGTATTCAAGCTATGGACTTTCCTAGTTCCGGAACTTGCTTGAGCCCTACTCAAGGTTTCTTAATTTTCAAGCAAAGCCTCCCTTGATGATCACTATTAAATAGATGACCTCCTGCAAGATACAATCTTAATCCTCTACACATCTGTGTATCCTTGCATAAAGGTTGGTCGTCATCTCAAAGTCCTTTTGGACTACGAATATTAAAAAACTTCACTTGGGGATCGTGAAGCACAGGTCGGAAGTTAAATTTTTGATCATGTATCTTGGGTCGATTGAATATTTTCAATCTTATCACGACCAAGATTTGATAGATACTTCATAAGGTAGATCTTGAATCATAAACCCAAGAAGTTCCTTAACGGATATTCACGAACTAGGGTTAATACTAAGTTCGTCAAGCGTTAGGAGGTAAAGTTGTTTAGGCTAGATCAATAAGCCTTATTCAACAAAAGAGATTCCATTAACCTTGACTTTAAGTCTAAAGGAAATCACAATCGTATTTTTGTTTAATTACTTGGATACTTTTAGGCGTCCTGTTAGAGGCAGGGTAGCGCTAGTCTTCACGAAGGTAAGTGGAGCAACTCCTAGGCCTGTAAAGGACGTCAGCTAGGGGAATCAAGTACGTAGGTTTTTGCGGGAGCCAAGAGACGTATGAGCACATTGGTAGCTAAATTTCTTGTAGGGTGAATTCTGTCTCGATACATTCCAGTCCGAAGTCTGAGAGTAGGATAACGTCTATATACCGTTAATATTGAGGGTGTTCACATCTGGACGAGGTCCTGGGGTTTTTCTGCTAGGTTTGCAGTTTCCTCGTTAACAAAATTATGGTGTCTTGCTTAACTTTTTCCTTCCGCATTATATTGTCTCTGATCCATATAATTGAAGTAATTGCAAGTTTGTTGATTCATAACCTTTGAGTGAATCCATCTTTGTTGAGATCTACAAGAACCACGTTCTTGTTAGGGTTCGGTTCTCTGAACTATACTCAGGTTGTTGTTTGAATATTGATTTGTGAGATCGTTCAAATAACTGAAATCAACTAGGTTCACGAAAACTAAAAGTTGGTGGTGTATCTCGGTATCCCCTCTTTTTCAATAACCTTATTCCCTTCTTGAAAATCCTTAGGCTCCCATGACATCTCAGGTGTCTTTCGCCTATATGACCGTTGCTTTACTCGGTCCCAATTCTATGCAGATTTGACCTTACTTACTTCACGAGGTGTCTCAGAAGATTTGATAGACTTGATGCAATCAAGTCCCCATGTTAGATAATTATCCAATGTTTGTGTAGGGACACATTGAATAGGATTCCCATTAACTAAATAATTCTGAATTAAATATTTCAAATCACTTTCACGTACCTCTTTGAATATTATCAGAGTTTTTGACCCCACATGGTACTCCAGATTCCCCCCGTTGCGGCTTTCTTGGTCAAACATGAGTTCTTGGCCCTTGATTATTACTGGTGACATGTAGGTACAAATCTCTTTCCATGGAGCCAGGGACGCCCCAATATCATATCAAGCTCATTACTTTCCTTTATTAAATGGAATCTTTCCTTGGAGCGAGTCGAGTCCACCTTCAGATCCAAATTAACATGACCATATACATCTTGAAGCTTTCCCTTCGAATCTTTTATCACCGTGGGATAATAGATGTCCTCTCAGCGGGAAATACCAATTGCTTGAAGTGTTTTTATCGGGATAAGGCTAACCATAACACCAGCATCAATTTGAACCTTCTTGAAATTTGTTCCTTCGAGACGATCAGAGGTAAGTGGTATTGGGACACGTTTCCCTCCCGCCATCATTTCTGGTGTAATTCTCCATTCTTTGATTGAGATTCTTCACATTATTTTGGAATAGGCACATCCTTACCACTAGTGATCCGGTCGAAGGCTGCGAAAATATTTCTTCGTTCCTTGGAAAAATGCAAAAGCTCACATAAATTTTCCATCAAATAATTATCAATTAGCTTGACAGATTCCCTGTAGATAGTAAAATTTTGAATGTTGGGTTGATGTTGATGCTGAGGGAGTGGATTCTTATGCACGCCCTCATTCCCCAAGTTTAACTCCCCTAACTCAATCTTTTCACTGAAGATTTGCTTGAGTCGATGACACTCACTGGTAGGATGATTGATGAATCTATGAAAATGACAATACTTGGGATCGGTCATTTCTTGTGCTGTGGTTCTCTCCATACATGAGGTAACTTGATAGCACCGTCTTGAATCCATGCTTCCAGGAGCTCTATCACCTCATCCACTGTACACGGGAAATCTGGAATTTTAGGAAATTCTTTCTCTTGTCGTGCCTTTGTTGCAGGAGCAGTAGCTGAGACCCGGGCAGGAGCGTGAGGTTAAGTTGGGGCCACACGTTTCAATTGTGGGGCCTCATGAGCAGGAGCTTTTCTTTTACCACCTTCAGTGACGGGATTGACTAAGGGAAGAGAGTTATATTTCTTGTTGATAAGTCGCTTGCTGGCACGTGTCTCACCACGACCTTCTTCCATCTTTACGGGTCTGGGTCTTTCTAGCAATGCAGATGCTGTAGTAGCGGATCGTTTGGCAGCTTTATGGAGTTTGGTAAAAAATTTAAGATCCAGATTCTCCAATAAAGCCCGATACACCGGTATCATTCCATAAATGCAGAGCTCCACCAATTGCAATTCTGTCACGTTTGGATCGTTGCAATCCGCATCACGGGTCCTGAACCTCGTCACATAATCATCTGGATGTTCGTTTTTTCTTTGATAGAGTCTCCCCAAATCAGAGAGAGTGAGTGGCTCAGACACAAAGAAATTTTTTTTTTTTTGAGGAAACCATTAACCATCTGGCTCCAGTTGAGAATATTTTTGGGAGCCATATTATTATACCAAGTGTACGCCTTCCCAGTCAGTGATTTCGAGAATTCTTTCAGACACAAGGTTTGACTTCTTTCATACACTCCCAATGACTCTAGGAAACGAGATACATGTTCTCGAGTGTTTCCAATGCCATTATACATTGAGAATGAAGGTGTAACATATCCTCGGGGAAGAGACTCACTTAGAACTTCAATTGGATATGGAGGTTGATGACGATGAAATAAATCTGAATATGTCGTGTTCTGAGCTTGCAAGAGATTCTCCAGATCTTCACGAGTAAAGAAGTTATGTTGAGAACCCGTGTTTTGTCCACGTGGTGTGAACACGGATTTCTTGGTCATCGGGGATGACATGGATGTAGGACGAGCTTGCTCTATTGATGTTGAGAGGAAGCTCTGTATGGGTTACAACAGGGTTAACTCCTTGTGGTGCTAACCGTTCTGAGAGAGTTTTCAAACAAGATAACAACTCTAGTTGAGTTTTTACCATGTTATTCTGACTCATGGCAAGCTCTTGATGAGTCTTCATTAGATCTGCCATGTTAGGTGGATTCCCAATACTCCTTCCCTCTTCGGTGCGGGGCCCAAAGAGAAAGCTTCTATTCGACTTGAGATAGGGGTGTAAGGGTTACCCGAAGTTGCAGAGGTGGTCCCTACATGAGCAAAACTAGTCCCCACGACATGAGGAATGGTGACCACGCCAGTAACAGTTGGAGAAGTAATATTTTGCGTAGTGGGGCCAGCAGATGTAGATGTGCTAGCACCACTTACTCGAAGAGTAGTAGCCCCACTTGTAAAAGATGGGATTGTGGGACCACTGGTAACATTTGGAGAGTTGGTATTCTCTGAACTCTGCCTCATAGTTTCAACCATTTTCTTATAACTGAGATAATGACCTCCCACTGTGGTCGCCAAATGTTTTAGGTTTAAAACAATAAAGAGAATCTGAGGGGTAAAGTGTGAAGTTGTATTGGTATTCGAGAGGTCAAGATCGAACAAGACTCGCCTAAACCAACAAATGGGCGTTCGAGTATTGCTTCAGTTACAAGAAGAGGAAATAGGGTTGGTTCAAGAGAGGGAAGCCGAGAAAGATGAGATCAGAGAATTGTTATGATTAATGTGATGTTGTGAATAAAGTTGCTAAAATAATGCTTAAGGAAGCAAGAATGGATATTCAGTTCTCACTAGATATTGAATGTCGAATGAGAAGAGTTAATCAATTATCGATGAGATGAACTGAACTGATTCCTTTCCAAACTAGTTGAGTGACCTATTTATAGCAATAGAATTCCAACTGATCTCGTAAGAAGTGGAAGAAGTGGAAGAGTGGGAGAGTGGAGAAAATGGGACCACATGTTAAGAGTCTTGCGCCTAATAATTAGGGAAGACTAACAACCCACTTTTTCATCCCCTTTTTCTAGCAACGTTCACACGACTTAGTTTCTTTCCCGTTGAGTGATTGTTCCGTTGCAATCACACGTGCCATAGACCACCAAACCAAAACCCTAAAGAATATCCCCCCATGTAACTTACTTGATTCCCGTAAGATTCGTTAAGCATTGAACACTTGTTAAGTCAAAGCTGACTATGTGCAAGTCGTACCATTTATTGGTAAATTTATGACTTGGCATGTAAAATAGAGAATTAAGCGATAACCCTGTGTATCTCTTTCAGGATTTCTGGAGGTGGGCCATTCCTCTCAGAATGGTCTACGGATTGAACCAGGCGATCGTCATTTAAACCAATAAGAATAGTCTAAGGATTGAGCTATGCAATCGCCATTTAGACTGAGGGGATTTCAACAAACCTCTGTGGCAATGGTCAAATCGCCCAGGTCAGCTTATATTTCCTAAAATTACGAATTTTTGGTATGTTATAGCAAACTTGCAAATGAACAACTTTCATGAAGGAAGTTTTTCCTAAATCTTTACGGATTAGACCATATCCCACGTTCTTTACAGTATTTCGTGATCTGTCAGATTTCCGAATTTGATTAGGAAAACATAAACGTTATGGAACCACTGAGGTTATAACCTAAAATTTAGGATTTGGAATGGTAGCAAGACATGTCCTATGAATAAGAATGTGGTCCATGGCACTAGGTCATAACCTAGTGCACCAATCATGGCCGAAACAAATTAGGATTTGGTCCCATGACCGAGTAGAATTGGGAGTGAGACTGTTAGGACATTGTCCGGTCAAACCCACTAGCGTTGGTATGTCAAGCTAGTTGTCAGTTTTAGGTGTCAAAACTCAATTCTTGATTTAGCCTACTAGAGTTTAGATTTCGGAATTGGGATATAGACAAAGTAGTAGAGACCTTGAAGACGAAGACTGTGAAGACAAAGAAGACATCAATTATTCTTCATTGACAAAAGGTTAGTAGGAGTTATGACTTTATGGAAATTCTTCTATTCTACTTTCTCTATTCTTTCGAAATATAGTCGACTACTTTAGTAGTGATAATAGCAATTGAGATCGTATTCTTGTCTAACATGGTCTTGTGTCATGACCAGTATTTGTTCCCACAAATACTGTGAGTACAAGAATGAATGAGATAGATTCGATACCATTTGTCCATTGCAATGGTTTGCTTGCAAATCATTATTTGGATATGGGTGAATCTAAAGGAGTAATCTTGAGCAAGAGTCCAATGGATTACAGCTGAGGACGTACACACGTCTAAGTCCTGGCTAAGCCCAGAACTTCCAGCGGAATCCAAATTTGGCCAAATCTGAATGGCGGACGGTTCACGAACCGGTACGCAAACCAGAAACTCAGATTTCTCCTGAGTTCCAAGGTGACTGAACATTTCGCGAACCTACGCGAACCTAGATGTCGGTTACTTTGGCTGGTATTCAGATTAAGTGTATATTCTTCCAGAATTTCACTTCTGAACTCCATTATCTCTTAGGTGGACTTGTATATCACATAAATATCTTTTGTGGTCCATCTAACGATCCTCAATGAGTCAATAAGATAAGATTATCTCTGGTCTGTTGGATTCTATCTTGAAGTGTTTTTGAGCTAACAAAACACTTGGCAGATAAATGTTAAAAGAATTCCAATTGAGATTAATCACTATTACTTGGTTGGGAAGTTTAGGGTTTCCTTAACTTGTGGGACAAGTAATTGATTGCTTTATTCCAAAGCAACCTATCTTATTGAATGCTATAAATAGAGGTGTCTACGGACAAATACCGCAAGCATCAAGCATACGTGAAGGTCCTTAGGGAAGTGATCGTAAACTCTTTTCACTTCGGTGAACGCTTGTTGTGGTATAGTCATCCTCTATAGGTTGCAGCTCCTCTGGGAACTCCCTACGACTATAAAAGACTTCTCTTGAGAGTTGGGAAGCACAGGTAGGAGACTGATACCATATTTGGTTGAAATCGGATTAACCTGTAACCTTGGTAACCTGAACACGTTCTTGTCTATTCCATAGTCCGTCTCTTCTGATATACGGTTATTCAAGAACTGGTACGTTACACACAGGGTTGAAAGGTAGCAACGCACGACTGCACTCGGTGTTGTAAGACCTAGTTAGCTCCTGTTGTACAAGTTTCTTAAGTGATTCTTCGTGTATAACTGAGGTAGAGACAAATTGGGCATAGCTTACTCGGTTTGCTTGTCAGCCCTGATTTGTGAAGTAGATTTTCGTATGACCTGGATTTAACAATCCGAAGGAAGTCAACTTGTGTGTGGTAAACTGATAGAGGACAGTTCAGTCATACGTCAACAATTAGGTTGCAAAGCCAGTATTGCTGACACAAGCCTTTGACATCGGTCAAAGCAACTCCTAGGCCTGTAAAGGACGTCAGCTGGGGGAATCAAGTGCGTGACGATCTGTGGGGGATCTAGAGACGTAAGGAGTGCGACAGTAGCCAATTCGCTTGGAGGGCTTGAGTTGGTCTCTGCTACATCCCAGACCGAAGTCTTATAGTAGGCTAGCGTTTGTAGTCAGTTTGTACTGGGCGGTGTTCAATCTGGACAAGGTCCCGAGGTTTTTCTACAAGGCAGTTTCCTCGTTAAAAAAACGTTCTGGTGTCTTGTGTGCTTTTCCTTTCCGCAATTATATAAACTCTGAATATAATTAAAAGCAAACACAAGAAGTACGTTATAAATAACTGTCGAGTTTAACTCCAAAGATTCATCTTTGTCGAGTTGATCCCTAGATCACAACTCCAGTTATTTAGGTTTGGATATTGATTTTTGAGATCGTCCAAACCTAACCATAAGACTCACAAGCCCAAACGAAAAGTTGGTTGTATTTCGGTACCCCTCCTTTTTCAGAGACCATGACCATGATCGTATAAACAAAAGTGTGGGCCATAGCAGTAGGCTATGGCCATGTAATAATAGTGGGACTGGCATTAGGCCGGCCACGCAAACCAAAATGTGGGATCAATAATGTGGGCCATAGCTTTCATCATAGCGGGGTCGTCATTAGGCCGGCCGCATAAACAAGAAAGTGGGCTATGGCCGTGTAATAATAGTGGGGGCGGTCATAGCTTTAAGCTATTATCTGGTTAAATATATAAATATTTAAACATATAGTGGGAACTTATCTGGTTTTCATGTATGCAAAATGTATTTTCAAAAAAAAAAAAGGCACATGCTTTGAGTCGTCCCAAAATTCTGCGAGCCCTCCCGCCGTCCCTCCCCTTAGTAATTTTTGGGACCCCTTTAGTTTTCCAACTTTTTTAAATACCAAACTACCCCTCACATGATTAGTCTTATCATTAGATTAGAGTTAATAATAAGATTAGAGTTAAGTATATAATTAAGGTTTTAGATAATTTTGGTGAGAGAAAATCAAATTTTTGGGAAGATTTTTTTGTTGAGAGGGAAGAAAAAGAGGGAAAAAAAAGAAAAAATTTGGGTTTTTGGTGTGATTCTTGTTTTGTTTGTGTGTTTTGTGAAATGTTTGGGGGGGATAACATTGATGAACCTCCACGTAACAAACATACGATGATCGTTGCGAGAAATCCGGTTATGGGAGAATCTTCATCGTCACGAAACGTTTTACCGGAAACTCAAGAAAACAACGATTTCGATGATTTTTTTGTCCCAAATCCTGAAGATGAGCACTTATATGATGAACCCATTGCTTCAAATACACAGGTATACTTCAAAATCATGTTTTATGGCCGAAATCGAGCTAGAGGTGAGACTTTTATGTCTCACCAGCGCCATATTCGGCCCCTATTATGGCAGCCGAATGTTCAAGACGAAGAACAGTTCGGCTGCCATAATAGGGGCCGAATGTTGTTTTTTTTCGAAATATATTGACACATTCGGCCTCTAAACTTTAGCAGCCGAATCCGGATTCGGCTGCTAACCTAAGTACTAATAGAGGCCGAATGTAGGCAGCTGAATAAGAACTTGAATTCTTATTTTACAGCGTAACATTCGGCTGGCACAAGCTCTCATAATAGGGGCCGAATGTTAATTCGGCTTGTAAAGTTTAACAGCCGAATGCGTATTCGGCTTCTAACATGAGTTATCGTGCCAGCCGAATGTTAATTCGGCTGGCACGATGAGCCAGAATAAAAGCCGAATGTGGAATCGGCTACTAACATTTGAAGGCCGAATGTTGCATGCTTACATGTGTTTCTCTCTTGTAGGTTGTTCCGGGTGGTATTGAAACAACCGCCGAAGATGTGGATCCCTTACAAACCATTCACGAAGATACTAGAGATCATTATCTACCTTTTCTCGGCTTGGTAGTTTTTTTTTTACCTCGCTCTTCTCTTTTAGTCAACCCCATTGTATTTCAAATTCTTAGTTGTTTCGATTTGATTATGTAGACTTGGAAACATAGAGACGAATGCCGAGATTGGATGGAAGCACATGCAAAGAAAATAATGTGCGTGGTCGTAATAGATAGGGAAACCAAGGAAAGGCGGTTAGTGATGGTTTGTGAGAGGAGTAGGGTAAGCACCTTGGTGAGAAGACACACGAAGAAACAAGTTCGAAAGCCCGGGAAGACGGATAAAAGGTACAAGACAATGACAAGGAAAACGAATTGCCCTTTCAAGGTAGTTTTTAACTACAACCGTACCGATGAATTGTGGCATATGAATCCAAACATGGATTGCCGTCATAATCACGAACGTCCACATGACCTTCACGAACACTACAAAGCCTGATAGGTGCTTAAAACACCTACTCAAGAGTACCCAATTCATACACTTTTGTCTATCTTATGCCTCGAAAATGCTTTATTCTAACGATGTTTTCTATTTTGCAGGTACAATTACTTCAAGTCATAAAACAAAAGAAAAAAAAAGAAGAATGAAAAATAAGCTAAAAACTGAATTCACTGAAGGTGGCATGTGGGTCGTATAACTACTGGGCCTAAGAGAGATTGTTTTTGTATGGGTTTGGTTTTGCCGTTTGATAGGCCTGCTGGAATGAAGAAGGACGTCAAAATCAGTGGATTTCACCACCTAGAAACCACACGTGTGATTGAAGAGAACCAGATCTCGACATTAAGACAGAGAAGGTGCTGAAGTTGGGCAGAATTTGACTTTAGCAGTGAGGAGAGGGACTACAACTATGGTTCAGGTGGTCGTCTTCCAAGGATTACGAATGGGTTTCCAGATTTCCGAGAAGAGGAGAAGTAACAACAGAATTTGCAGTCGTCTGTGTGTAGGAAGAAATCAGTGGGTTGAATGTGTAGGAAGCTGGTGTTATGGTTGGCTGAAAAAGGGGTTTCTCTGGTTGATTCACTGTTGGTTGGCGATGAGCAAGAAAAGGAAGAGAGCATAGGGGGGTTTTGAGCTGTTACGAATACGAAGAACTGATGGTTTAGGGAAAGTAATGAGTATGAATTGGTGGCATTATTGGGGTCAATTTGACCATAAGAAACTGTGTTGCTGCCATGAATTGTATGAGCTGTGGGCAACGATTGAAGTGGTTTTAGAAACCTCAACTGCTGATGAACAATGAGTTCAGCGGGATTTTGATTAGGGAAACAACATGGTTGAGATTTATAGCATTTCTGGGACCAAATTTAGGCCATAAGAGGAGAGGTTTGCCGCTGCTGTTGCAGTGGATGTCTGGGTGTTGATGTAGTGCTTTATGCTGTGGATTCTACAGGATAATTGGTGGTTCTACAAGGGGGTTTTGAAGCCACTATAACTGTGGAAGAGAGATGCAAGTTTGTCAAGAGTCTGAGCTCAGATTTGCACAGATTTGGGGTTTGCTGTTGCTATTTCTTGTTTATCTCATGGGATGAATGGTTGAGTTCAGATGGGGCTTATGAAGCTACTGCAACTATGGAGATCTGGTGCTGGTTGCGGTAAGATTGGGTGGCAGTTGACAAAATTCTGGGGTTAGGTTGAGCCAGAATAGAGAGAAAGTAAATGATGTTGTTGCTGAGCAGTTGGTGGTGATTTGAGGCTGAATTTCTGGAGCTTGGAATGATTTGCTGTACTGCTGCTGCTGTCATTTTGGTGAGCAGGAGCTATGGTCTATGAGCTGTATTCAAGGGAGATTTAGATGTAATTGCTTAGTCTAGGCTGAATCATGAAATGGGTATCGACTTGATTACAAGAAGAGCAGCAGGAAAGCTGAGTTCTGGGTGAGGTTTTAGATGCAGTTCTGAGCATAAATACTGTCAGGCGATGGAGGCTACTATGGTGCTGCTGCTATGATTTGTGTGAACTGCCAGATTGAATGTTGAAGGGTTGTCTGCCTTGATTAGGATCTAAACTATGACACCTACAGGAAGTGCAGAATGGAAGCAGTTTGGTTATTGGATTTGGGTGCAGTTTGCATTAACTGTGGCAGTGTGTTGTTGTTGTGGATTCTGATGGTTCGATGGAGTGAGGTTACCTGCTGGTGTTGATTGCCACTGAGTGCTTGGAGAGAAATAAAGGGTGTATGCGAGTCCTGGAAGGATTATGAAGAATGGGTTTGATTAGATATTGAATTTGACAGCAGAAATCATGTTTTGGCTGTGAATGATGAGTTTCTGGGTTGTTTTGGGTCAGTTTGCTGGTTGTTGTTGTAGTGCAGGATCAGCTAGAAAGGGCTGTAGCTGGGTTGTTATAGCAGGTTATGCAGAGTTTCTGTTCAGTTTTCGGGGCATGAATATGGAGCTACTGTGATGTCGTGTGAGGGTTTTTGCTGAGAGTTTAAGCAGGAGTGAGAAGGCAACAAAGAGAGCAGTGTTCAGGCGAGTCTGGTTGGCTGAACCACACCTGTTAGCAGCCAGCCATCTGTTTTGTAAGCGTTCAAGCCAAGGGTTCAAATATGGTTGAGTTTAGGAAAGAGTTGGAGCCCAAGAAAACAGCTAAAGAAGGATATTGCAGTGGGTCTTTTGCTGTTGATTTGTGTGATGGATGGTGGAGGATACAGAGTATATTTTGGGCAGTTTGAGTTTGAAGAAGAAACATATTTCTGTGGGTTTAGGTCGGCAGAAAAGAGAAGATATAAAAGGGAGGCGATAACAGGAGAAGGGACATCTTTACTATCAGTTTTAAGGCGGAGTTCAAGGCGCAGGGAGAATTTTTAGCAACAGCTGGAGACGGCTAGAGAAGACTTTTCTGGAGGCGCAGGAATTGGAGGCGCAGTGAACATAAAGCTTGAAATCTGAGTTTGCTTTTTCTTATTTTTCTTTGAGTTTTAACAACTTATTTTATCTCAAAGATTATGTTTTCTTTAATAGACATGAGTAGCTAATCTTATTATTGATTGAGGATGAATTTGAAGCTACATGACATGAGTTTTTAAGATTTATACAAGTTGATCTTTCCTCAAAGTATTGTTTTATTGCTTGTCTTTTATTGTTCTTATGACCATGAATTGCTTACATATTGTTTAAGTGTACAATTGAATAGTTTGTGTGCAATTCTAACGCTAGATTCTTAAACTCTAATCCGTAATTGTTGGGGTGATTTTATCACAAGTAGCAAAGCATCAACGTTGCAAAGGGATTTTGTGGACTTTGATGTATATTAGACAACTCTAAGTTAACATGTCAAACTTATGAACATGTGGTTAGGAACAAACCCGATTCACTGATTTTAC
>JAJJMA010190017.1:4818-21056 GCA_023529015.1 Papaver nudicaule | reverse complement strand
TCGTGTAATAGTTGAGAAATATTATTGATAGGTTGACAACCTCATCAGAACCGAGCCATAAGCATGGTGGAGGGGTCTCATTCCCGATTGAAGAAGAACTTATTTGGGTGTATCGACTCGTTCGTCTCCGTCTTCGATTCAATCAATGAGTATTTCACATGTGATGTTAGGAGGATCCTTGAAGAATTTGAATGGAATAGGATGATGCAACACCAAACTTATGGGGACCACAAGATGCTCCGCGGCCTTACTCATAACGTCTCACATCTATGCATCGAGATATTGATGAAAGAGAGAAAGAAAAAAGATAAACACAACATCCAACCGGGCGATGAATGTAATTGCATGTTGATGGAATCGATGGGACTTCCATGTCGACATATCATGGCCAACTACGAAGACCCCGATCTCATACCTTTTGAGGATATTGATCCACATTGGAAGCAATTAAGCTTTGTTCCTCGTCCAACCGATGATCCCGACGAACCCTTTGAGGAGACGGATGTTGGAAAAAGGCTAATTGAGAAGTACAAGCGAAGTAACCGGGCGCAAAGGCAAATTCTATTGCACGAGTTGATACTGATCGTGGAGCCATACATCGAGGAGGGATTGGAAGAACCGGAGGTTAGGACGGCAAAGGGTAGGTCGAAGCAAAGTATGACGAGGAAGGCAACTAGAGCTCACAATTTGCAAGCGTCTAAAGATTACACAAAAAGAAATCCTTCCGGTATTGAGTACCACAATGCAAAGTATGAGGAGGAGAGGAAGGAAATGGAGAAGTTGGGGATGCCGGTACAAGATAGAGATAGTGTGTTGAGCTCAAGGAAGAGGAGCCGGTCAAACAAAGCTCCATCAAGCGTGGGAAATGGCAACAATAAGGGGAGTAAGACACCTAGCACACAACCTAGTTACAACAAGAAGTGGACTCTACAAGGAAATGATGAAGGATGGCATTAATGGAGTAGCGGGTACAAATGAGGAATTTATACAATTTCGAAGGAAATTACGTGGAGGCCCTAGAATCGAAGATGAACATTGGATGGATTTTCCAATATGCGGGTTCCTTATAGCGGAGGCATTCAATTGCGTGGTACATTTCTACTCCTTTGCTTTGAGTCAAACTTATTTACCGCTTAAGTCTCCTTGCGATGCCAATGTGAATGATAGGAGACTTTTCATCGGGCATGTTGGAAGATGCCATTTTATTGATCTGAAGCTACAACCTAGTTGCCCACTACCTCCATTTCATCCCCATAGCTTTTGGGAAAACGTAGAGAGAAACTACTCATGTGATTGGTATAACAAATACAAGACGGGAATTGATGCATGGACCGCTTACCACATGGAGCAAGGCATCCCTCAATGTAACGTATCGGATGGTGATAGTGAAGACTTGGATGATGATGATTTGATTGAAATGCACTCTTACATTGAAGAAGTAGAAACGACGGTTGGATTTGAAGAAGTTCAAGGAATCGAGGAGATGGTCACCGACTTGGGTTAACCTACTACATTTTCCCGAATGTTCTTGTTGTTTTTTGTTTGGTTTGGATGCAATTCCTTTTTTAGTACATTCGGCTCACACGAAATGCACTTTTTTGCTGGAATTTATTTTGTTTGGTAGTGTTGTTCGTATTTAAACGTTTCTCCTTTCCATAGTTTCCATTTCTTTTTTGATATTATTAAACATTCGGCCTGCAACATCTCACACTAATAGAAGCCGAATTAGCATTCGGCTTCTAATTCTACATCATTAGAGGCTGAATGTTTATTCGGCCCTCACGATAAATTTTTATAGAGGCCGAATGTTGGGGTGTAAAAATTATTGAAACTCAGTGTAACATTCGGCCTCTAAAATCTGGGTATTTTAGGGGCCGAATGTACATTCGGCCCTCACGATAGTTTCATATTAGGGGCTGAATGTACATTCGGCCCTCACGATAGTTTCATATTAGGGGCCGAATGTACATTCGGCCCTCACGATAGTTTAAAAATAGAAGCCGAATATATTAAACGGTAAAGAACTTAGACAACCACAATGCAAAGATGAAAATACAACAATAATAATAAGTAAACCAAACTATTATTGACCGCTTCCAAACATTTCACCAAACTAATTCATTGACCACCCTCAATCTTTCATAACATTCAACAAACTTGAATTCTCGGTGATGGATAAGGTAATATCGCTGCCGAGCTAGATTGAAAACTTCTTCGCGTGATACATTGCTCTCCTAATTCGGACGAACTCAGCTATTTCTCCGCTAATGTGGTTCCACCGAGTTCTAATTTCATTTTCATCTCTATCATTTGGATTATTCGTAGCACTCACGAACACATCAAAAACACGGTTCCAAAACGGCGCTTGTCCAGGTACCACAACACCCATCAAGCCATTCAATGATTCACGCATGAAAGAATAAGTAATCCCAAGATCTTCTATGTGGGTATAATTCCTCGCCATTTTGGAATAGCAAAAAACTTGAAAAATAAATTGGTATAACAACCTTTAGAAGTTGTGTCAAAACCTTATATAGAGGAGCCCCAACGGATCTATTCTTGAACTCTAACGGATCTATTTTCGAACTCCAACGGATCTATTTTTTAACACAACAACTCTTTTTTGATATTATTAAACATTCGGCCTGCAACATCTCCAACTAATAGAAGCCGAATTAGCATTCGGCTTCTAATTCTACATCATTAGGGGTCGAATGTACATTCGGCCCTCACGATAAATTTTTATAGAGGCCGAATGTTGGGGTGTAAAAATTTTTGAAACTCAGTGTAACATTCGGCCTCTAAAATCTGGGTATTGTGAGGGCCGAATGTACCTTCGGCCCTCACGATAGTTTCATATTAGGGGCCGAATGTACATTCGGCCCCCACGATAGTTTCCTTTTAGAGGCCGAATGTACATTCGGCCTCCACAATAGTTTTCTTTTAGAGGCCGAATGTGACCTGCATATTGATTCCCAAACACAACAAATAACATAACCACATAACAAAGCATTGCATACATAGATTAAGAGTTTAAAGTTTGAAAACAAAACAAAGGATTCTAAAACAAACATGAATAACAAAGTTTTTCAAGTTTACTAAATTTAAAGATAAGAGTTGAAAGAATTCAAGCATTAAGAGGTTCATTGTCCACGCCCTCTTTTCGTGCGACCACCTTGATCATCAGCACCACCGGCTCCACTCGAACCTTCACCCTCCTTGCGCGGCCTCTTACTTGCCATTATGTCACTAGCATAGCTGTTAATCAATTTATAGCTTTCTTGCAGGCACTCCAATCGTCCACATTTATAGCTTTCTTGCTCCCCATCCTAACCTTCATTTTCTTCAAAAGCCCCCTAGACTTTGAAAGCTGTAGACAATTCAAATCAAAACAAAATGCTATCAGTATTACTTGCACAACCTTATGATATCAAAACTTGACAACTTCAAAATACTTACAAATAACTCTTTCGCCTTCTCGAAAACTGAGGAAGCTTTCTTTTCAGATTTGGCCTTGCTAGATCCTTCTGTGGCCTCTTCCGCACTCCTTTGCTCAGCTACTTTGGCTTGGGATTCCCGATTAACAATAAGAGGGTGAGAAATCTTATTGTACCACTCCATGTACCCATCAGCCGTTTCAGCTGGATCGTCCGAGATGAGTCGAAGTCCCTCCACACGAATATTGTTGGAGTCAAGTGAGTTCCACAGTGCAACAGTTGGTACGGGATCATAGTGGCCACACCATGCATGGTCGGTGCTCTTGGTATCATCGCTCCCGCCACCCTTTGCATTCAATTTGAACTTACTTGTCTCCGCAACCGGGATAGTTTGAACGTAGCCCAATTGCCTTAGAATACGGCGGGGATCATACATGCCATAACCAAAGGGAAAGAACAAAGGACCATAGTACGTAGAAATCGGCAAGTCTCGTTGTGAAACGATCGCACCGATTTCAGGTTCACGGTTCTCGTAGGGCCTATAGGTGAAATCTTCGGCCTTCATCTGATCTAACCTCTTCCTCAAGTCAACCAATCTTGTGCCTTTGAACTTCGACTTGTTGACGTTCTCTATGAATTTGTATTTTGCCGTGGTAGGCTTGGTAGAGTCGACGTTCTCATCGACTTTCTTCACCAACTCCAATTTATCAAAATGATCATAAATCCACCCCTTCATACAATTTTAAAACAAACAATCAACACAAAATATATAAACAAGAGCATATGTGGATAGCACAGTTACATGGGTAGAGATTTACCTGGAATAAGTTCCAATTTCCTCCAAGGTTTTTAGTTTCATACTTAGAGGCCTTTCCAAGCTCGTTGATTAGGTGACCAAGCGAGGCGGTTCCCCACGCGTACTCATCAAGAGTGGTGAGATCCCCCAACAACTGCAGATAGTTTGTACTCACCAAGTTCCCCGTGCTGTCCGGAAAGATGAGGGCACCAAGATGGTACAAGACATAAGCCCCAGCGGTATGCCTCACTGCTTCCTCGTCTACAACTCTGTCCTCTGATGGGTTCAAGGTTCCTTCAAACTCTTTCTTCAAGTTCGCCAACTTAAACAATCTAATCTTGTTTTTTTTATTGATACCCCCAAAGTCTTTTTCATCCACATCTTTCTTGGCTCTACAGCATTCGAGCTCAGCTTTAGCTCTATCCTAACCGAGGACCTTGTATGCCCAAGGATACATTTCTTCCCAATCCATATCTTTAAAACCCACTCCCACTGCTTTACCTCTAACCTTGAGGCCTTGGATGTGTTTCGAGGCGTCGGCTTCTATACCAACCTCACCGAAAGGCATGTGCATTGTTCCTGTCTCCGGTTGAAACCTTTCGACGATAGCCGAACATGTTATCATATCATTCTCGGGCATACGATTTTCTATTGCCTCCAATAGACCAGTTGCCTCCACTAGAGCCCTTACCCCTTGCACCTCATTGTCAAGACTCCATTTGGTAGCTTTCTGAGCTCTAAGTAAGCGGGTTGCATGAGCGGTATCCTACAACCCAACATAAATAAATAAGAAATCAATAATATAAATAAACGAATTGACCATTGTTTCTCAGTCGATACACATACCTTGGTCGAATATACTACCGAAGCATACGACTCCTTGTAACCAATCAACACTTCACCACCATCGCGTGGAAGACCATGGGGTTTTCCGTCTCTTCTAGGGTCTAACAACAAGTCACGTGCAGGAACATTGCTATGGATGTTACGAGGAGTCGAAACCACCTTCTCTTTGCCTTTCCTTGATGGTTGGGGGGCTTCTTCAACATCTCCTTCAACATCTTTTTCAACATCTTCTTCAACGTCTTCTTGTTCTCTCCCCATCTCCATAGATGATGGTTCACGGATAAGCACGGACCCCGGCTTTTTGAGCCTATTTTCAGCACCCAAGGGTTTATCAGGATTGCGACCTAACGGTGTTTCCCCTTTTTTGTGCGGAGAAACTTCCATTCTCCCCTTCTTATTCCTAATTAGAACATTAACACAGCAACATCCCCCTCATAAATTCAACTTAAAACACCCAATTTCAACTCATACAACAACCACAAAAATTAAAACACCAAACCAAGAAGAATTCAACACATTAAACCGTACACACAACAATAATTCACAATTGAGCAACATGGTAAGAAAGTGAAATCATTGAAACAGTTAAACATTCGGCCTTCATTTGAAATTTTTTAGGGGCCGGATGTACATTCGGCCTTCATTTGTAATTTTTTTAGGGGCCGGATGTACATTCGGCCCCTATTCTGGGTTTTTTAGGGGCCGGATGCGAATTCGGCCCCTAAAAAAAATAGAAGCCTAATGCAAATATTCGGCCCCTAAAAAACCCAGAATAGGGGCCGAATTGCTCTTCGTTCTCAAGAACAATGGAGCATTCGGGCCCTATTCTGGGTTTTTTAGGGGCCGAATGTTAATCTGTAACTGGTTTTTCTACCCTAAATCCTTCGATTCACCCATCAAAACAACATAAAACTTCAATCAAACACCATAAAAAGCAAATGTGATGAAATGGGTTAGCGAAAATACCCTCGAATCGCTGCCATATCTCCTTTTCCACGCTCGATTCGATTTTTCTCTTGAACTTGGGCAAGAGTTGGTTCATCAGGATCCGGGGGAGATTCTGGTTGTTTATCACCTCGACCAGCCTTTTTTTTCGTCTTCACCATGTTAAATAGAAGTCACGCGATTAAGTTTTTGAAATCGAGGAGGTACGATGATTTCGCGATGATTTTTCGCGATGTTTTTCGTTGGTTTTGTTTTTGAAGAAGAGAAGAAGAAGAAGAAGAAGAAGAAGAAGAAGAAGAAGAAGAAGAAGAAGGGAGCTGAATTTGGAGAGAGGGTTTTTTTTTTTGGTTTTGTTTTAGGGATAGGATTAAGAATATATAGGTTAATTAGTTAAAGGGTATACTAGTCATTTCAAGTGTTAATTGAGGGATAACTTAGTCATTTCATTGCAAGGGCTAAAAGGTAATTTTGACGGCGGGAGGGCTCGCAGAATTTTGGGACGGCTCAAAGCATGTGCCAAAAAAAATGTATGCAAAATGTGGCGAGTTGGATATTTCGCCTAGAGTGTTGGATAACCTTCAGCGGAGAGACATTATCGCATGGAACACCATGATCTTGGCAAGCCTTGTCACTTTTCCACAAAATGACAATGTTGAAATTAGGGGTTAAGCCCAACTTGTTACCTTCACTGGAGTTTTATTTTATCCGGGTGCAGCACGGCTTGTTGATGAAGCCCAGTCAATTTTGAATTCAATGGGTAGGGATTACATGATTGAACCTGATGCAGATTACTATTCTTCATGGAGGAAATGTAACAATCACCCCTTCTTTTGATGGGCCTTCGCAATCACCTTGCAGGGTTAAATTTTAAGGCCATTAAAATTGATTTTTCTTATAATTCCAGAAATACCCATATATAATTTTAAGGTAAAAGAAAAACCATTAGTATTTCATTTTTCCACGAAACCAAATCTGAAATTTCTCTCCCTCTTCTCCATCTTCTACGCTTTCAGCCATCGTCGCCACCACCACCTCCACCATCACCGTCATCTGATCCATTTTAATTTTACTTATTCGGTCATACTCAATTTAGATCTGCAATGAAATATCCGTCGCCGCCTCCACCACTACCACAACCTCCGCAACAGGATTTCAGATTTCAATTTCAGATTTATTTTCTTCTTCACATCGTTTGGTCTAATCGTTGAATACGAACAACATCATGATCGACAGATTCAATTTTACTCGTTTTGTTCGAGAGTTTCATTTCAATAATCACTCGATTTTCAATTTGACATAGAGAATTCATGTGAGGGTTAGTATCAAAAACCCTAGAAATCTCTTAAAAAAATCTTGTAGTATAATTTGAATCTCGAGTAAATTGGATTTTGTGGTTGTGGTGGTAAGTGTTGTTGTTGTTGCTACTGTGTTGGGGGTGGATGATGTCGTAGGTTTCCATTGTTGTTTGTTGATTTTTGTGAATGATTATATAATGCTGTTGGTGATGATTTTCGTAATTGGTTTCATTTTGATTTTAATTTTGATTTTCTGGTAATTTTGTTGTTAATAGGAATCTGATTATGTTGGTGGTGGACCTGTATGTGAATCTGATGTTAATGGCGACGACGGTGGTGTTCGTTAAAACCGAAATCTGAATCTAATAATGATGTTGGTGGTTGTGGTGTTGGTGGTGGTGATGTTTTTGTTTGATAAGATGTTGGTGGTTGTGGTGGTGGTGGGATTATATTTAGAAGAAGGTGATGGCTTCTTATTGTAAATTTTTCGGGATTGTTTTGTTGTTGTTGTTGCATGATTTATGTAATATATTTGTGATGGATGTGTTTGTAATTGAATACTTGATGTGATAACAGATTGTAAAGTTGAAAGCTTTCTCAGAGTTTGAGAACACGGCTGAGGCATTGTCAGCGACTACGTTACTTATTGATAGCAAACCAAGCAAGGGTCTTCGTAAGTTCTTGAAGGCTCACTGCGATGGAGAAAGATTGGTTGTAGCTGATTCCAGACTAGGAAAAGCCATTCAGGAGAAACTGGTAAACCTCTTCTACAGCTCTGCTCAATATACAGAATTTTTCGTGTGAGATTGGATGTGTGTGCTTTAATGATGTTTTCTTGTTTCAGAATATTAATTGTGTGCATGATAACATGGTGATGGAGCTGATGAGAGGTGTCAGAAGCCAGTTGACTGAACTTATTTCAGGTCTTGGTGTTCAAGATTTAACTCCAATGAGTTTGGGTTTGTCTCACAGCTTGTCTAGATTCAAGCTTAAGTTCAGCCCTGATAAGGTAAAATCCCCTAAAATTTAATGTGTTTGCAGTATGTGAACTTAATAGCTTTTGTTAGCCTTCGGTGACCTGTCTCGTTGCGGTAACTGTTCTGGTTGATGAAATTGTAGAAAAAACAATTTTATATATTTGGCTTTTATTCCGTCTATTTGAAATGCTAATGTCAAGACCTGGAAAGAGGATTGAATTTTCCAAGCCTTTATGTAATGAAATGTACTTAAGGTTTTGGAGCTTCGGATCGAATGACGTTAAGATGTTGGTGGTTGTGGTGGTGAGTTGTGATTGCTGTGTGTGTATTTGATCCTTTTCGGGAAATGTTAGGTCAGAGATTAATGTACTATTGATGCAACTGATTTATGATTGTTGTGTTACTAATACATGGCAATTTTTGATGCAGGTTATTAGTGTAAATTGACTGCCTTCGGACACAGAAATGCAACAGTCTACTGTTGAACCTTCTTGGTCAGGTCGACCTCAAGATACAGGTAACCAGTCAAAAACTAACTTTAGTATAGAAGCACTTTGAAACATTAGATGCAAGTGTAGCAAACTGCAGGCATTTTTGAAACTAGACATAAATAAAATTTTGTCCCTTCAAATTTGTTCATAATCCCTATGGTTGTTCGCATAATCCATATGTTTATGTATAATAGAAATGCTCCTCACTTGATGAATCTGTGGTGCAATGGTAGCACAACTGACTCTACGTCAGATGATGCGTGTTCGAGTCACGCCGGGTTCACTCGTTCATATTAACTTGCCAACTTAACACTAGAATTTGGTGTAAAGTTGCCAACTTTACTCTGCACTTTGTTTCAAGTTGTCAACTTTATACAAAATCGCAGTCTAGAAATTCTTCTGTCTAGCAATTTTTTGTGTAAAGTTGCCAACTTTACACTGCACTTTGTTTCAAGTTGCCAACTTTACACAAAATCAAAGTCTAGGAATTCTCCTGGCTAGCAACTTTTTGTGTAAAGTTGCCAACTTTACACTGCACTTTGTTTCAAGTTGCCAACTTTACATCCGTTTTGTGTCAAGTTGCCAACTTTACACTAAGTTTTTACTGGTGGTGGAAGTGGTGGTGGAGATGGTTTGGTGGTGGTGGCGGCGGTATAATGGTGGTTGTGGCGGCGGTATAATGGTGGTAGTGGTGGTGGTAGGAGGTGTTGGTAGTGCGGAAGTTGTGGTGGCAATGAGATGGTGGTGGCGGAGGTGGTTGTAGAAGGTGGTTGGGGTGGTGGTGGTGGTGGAGGTTGTGTTGGTGGTGGCAATGGAAATGACGATGGCGCACTGGTGGTGGCAGAGATGATTGTGGCGTCGTGGTGGCAGCGATGCGATGATGGTGGTAGTGGTGGTGGTAGTGGTGGTGAGGTGGTGGTGGTGGTTGAGGCGGTGGTAGAAGGTAATTCGGTGGTGGTTTTGGTGGCGGAGGTTGTGTTTGTGGTGGTGGAGGTTGTGTTGACGGTGGAGGCTGAAAAGAAACTGAATTAATGAGTATTAATTGGGTACACTTATAGTGAGGGTATTATAGTAATGTTATAAGCTTAAAAAACAAGGAGGGGTGATTATAAAAGTAGGGAGGGGTGATTGTGAAGGGGTGAATTTTTAGGGGCGTTTAAATAATCTTCCCATTCTTCATGGTTGATGTCCTTGGTCGTTCCCATTTCCATCGACGATGCTTTTTCCATCTGTCGATGGAATTAAAAAGGGTATGACTTATGAGTTCCTCCAGGAAATGCCAGTACAGCCAACTGCTGGTGTCTGCACTATTAGGAGCTTGTAGGGTATACAAAAATGCAGACTTGGGAAAAATCGCTACAAACTGAATTTTCGAGATTGAACCTGAGAATCCTGGGAACTGTGTCTTGTTATCAAACTTTCTTGTTGCTGCAAAACTTTGGGATCATAGATCAGAAATTAGGGAAACCAGTTTGCATGGACCAAGCCAGTCACACGCAGTTCTTGGTCCAGCTCAGAACTGCTCCCATTATGTTTCGGGCACCCCATTTACGGGTGAGTTTAGTAAATCTTATGTGAATACAAGGCAAAACGTAGTATTTTGATCTGTTTTTGCTAAGGCATTCTTAATCACTGTGATTTGGTTTTAAGCAATTAAAGAAATGATTTAGTGTATGGCTATTCTGTATTAAAGTAGTTGTGTAGATAATCTTGGTGTGATTTGGTAGACCATTCAATCAGGTTAAGTCTAGCTACTTCTTTCTCATTTCGTCTCAATTTCATCTACTTTGCTCGTGTCAACAGTGTTATTGCAACTATGCAGTCAGAAGATTCCTTTTGCTAAGTAGCAAAATGCAAAAGTAGCTTTGTAATCAGGGAGCTTTTAAGACTGACAATTTATCGTTCAGACATAATCCATTGGTTAAGGAAGTAGCTGTTAATTCAATCACAGAATATGCATGTGCATTACCTCTGAAGCACTGTACTAACCAAAGTTGGTATAATTCTCCCTTGCTGCAGTCTAGTCAGTGACCTGGGAAACAGATAAAGAAATATGAAGCTTGAAGACCCATTTCTATTGAAATGTTGTCTCATTTGAAGATCACTGCAAGATACTCCCTCCGTTTCAAAAAGATAGGCACGTTTGACTTTTTTTCTAAAATTAAGGTTTCAAATGAACTAACCATTAGAGTTTTTTTTATCGTTTTTTCTTTATGATTGGTTTATTTTTGACAAGTGCTATGGGTTAATAAGAAAAAAAATGACAAAAATGATTACAATATTAGTTTTATTAAGATTTTTAATTTTTGGTCAAAGTCAAATGTGCCTATCTTTTTGAAACGGAGGGAGTATATACAAAATGATTTTAAAAAAGCTATGTTGCTAATCATGTATTTGATAGAAAACGAAATATGCATGTATGGATATAGAAACGACTAACCATCCTTTTCATATTTGATGTTAACTGACCACCGCATTTAATTAATTACGGATTATGTTTCATAAGAAAAATTAGATCCCCAAACTAAATGTATTAGTTTTTTCCCCGCAGAAGCCAAATTTATGGACCCTATTTCAAAATTAAGACATGCGCATAAAATGAAAAAGAGATGGATAATACTTGCGGGGAGATAAAGAACCGTTTGTGAAAAGAAGGTGAACAAATGCAAGAGCTTAGTACGATGGAAATCCAACATGTTATTTGTATGCAGTTGATTTTTCATGTACATGTTGCTTCAGAAAACACAATTATCATAGATCAGACGGAAATGGCAGTAAAGAAATGATGAATCTGTACCTCTCATGGGGGGCGTAGAACCAAAAGAATGCATAGATGAACTGAAGTGGGGCCATATAGCCTTATGATGTTGCAAACAGTATCTTTGATCCCAATTCCCCAACCTTAGCCAGAAGGTTTGATTTTTGCAGATTAGATGAAGAAAAAGACAACATAATTTATACATGTAACAAAAAGTGATGTGCTTATCCATTTACGATGGCACATCAACGATTGGTGTGATTCTCAACAGTGACGCAGTTTGTAGTACCCATACGTCCAAACTTAAAACTGGATTAGTGTTGATACACCTAATTGCACTTGCTATTGTCGCTGGATTAGATGTATAAACACTAATCGGGTTTAGTCAGGAGTAGCTACTATCTTCCATTTGGGGGCTCTGAAGATCAATAAATTTCGCTCATCTTTAAAGTAAAGTTGAACAACTGTATTCAAAGAAACAATCAAAATTCAGTTGTTGCAAACGCCCACAACAGAAAAGGCATATGAAAGTAGCCTGCTTCCAGAAAGAAACAATCAAATGCAATTGATTTTCAAAAATAAATAAAAATATGGTAACAAAAAGGAATTGAAAATGGAAAATAGCAGCTACCTCCGTTCTCCATATCCGCAGTAGTACCTTCGTCAAGCTGTTAATATTTGTTCTTTGACATCCAGAATTCCAAAAATTCGTCAAGCTGTTCATATTAATTCTTTGACATTCCAAAAAAATATCCCTAACCTGTAGTTGTGGTTAGTTTTCACCCTCTAGAAACTCCAAAAAATAAGGATCAACACCCATTTCTCAGAGCTCCTGAGATAAATTGAACACAAATCCAAGAAATAATGGTAACCCGACTCAGTCAAATACTTTGGAGACATCAAATGTAGATGTTAGAACGCGGTCGGTTAAGTATAATGTTAAAGATGTCTCTCATCTGAAACTCTAGAAATCTCATGCAAAACTGGAGCCCGAGTTTAACAATCGCTATATTATTCCCAGTTAGGTCATATGTACGACATCACTAATCATGTATTGCCAAGGCAGATATGTAAGGCATTCACTCAACAACTTAACATTAACTAAACATTCGAAAAAAGAAAAGCTTTTTCACTAACAGCAAGAAATAAAATTATCTCTGTGAAAATCGCAAACCTATCTTTTATACTCTTTATATATTCAATTCATTATTAATAAGAATACAATTGCATGGATAAACCAAACAAAGAAACAAACCTTGAAAGGGATTCCTGGATTCTAAACTTTTTTATCCACAGACGTATCAAGCTTTGCAATACAACAACATATCAGGGATTTAGCTGACGACATTAGAAAGGTTACCAAGCTTGAAAGGGATTCCTGGATTATAATATGCATTCTTGGCAGAACCATTTGCCTGAGCTTTGCAATACAACAACATGTCAGGGATTTAGCTGACGACATTAGAAAGGTTACCAAGCTTGAGACGGTTAAGAAATTAATTAAACATTGTAGATGGGGAAGGAAAGAACCAATGGTTTAGATTTACCTGCTAATAAGAATATAAAATTTATTAATCATATTGATTACCTGTTAAGTTGTGTTCCTCCAGATCAAAGGTTTAAGAGCCAAAGAAAAACAGGATAAACAAATCACAATGGGTTATAGAGGACTTGTGAGCCTAATGAAACTTTAGAGCATGTAAGTCTAATATTTTGTAAACACAACAGAAAAAATCAGACCTGTAATCATCTAAGAAACACCTAAAACCAAATATTATGAGACCAATAAGAACGGGTAATCAAAGGGTTTTCATTCGACCAATAAGAAACACCCTTTTAACACTAACCTAATTCAAATAACTTAATAAAAGGGTTTTCATTCGAGCTACCGAATGTAATTTTTTTTTTTTTGTTTTTTTGATTTTTTTTATTTTTTAGGGATTTCTTATATTCGGTAGCTACTTGATTTTGGCTACAGAAACTTGACCAAATTTTAGTTGTCATCGGCGGCTTAAAAAAGCTACCGAATGTAGCCTATTCGGTAGCTCGGAGGTATATTATAAAGCTACCAGCGTGAGTCGAACACGCATCTCCTGACATGAAGTTAGTTGTGCTACCATTGCACCACAGGTTCTAATTAATACAATTTAGCCTACATAGGCACCCATAGGGACAATTGTAGCATAAGAACAAAAAATAGAAATCAATAATGCGTATACAGTAATAGCACTGTAAGCATTACTTGTTACGTAAATAGTACAGAAACATTACTGCTAATACTTGGTTGTTGGTGTAACACTAGACCGAGATTTTGTTTGCAAGGAAGTAAGCATGTCACAAGCTAAGGGAATTGCACTGCCCTTCTCTCAATGATTTGGTCAGTCATAATAATTTAAGCCTAGCTATATGGGAAGTCCAAACTCGGTTAATGAGACTGAAAAACAAACACAAATATAGTAACATACCTTTATACACTGCATATCTCGCAGACGGTCTCAGAAGATCAAGATGCTTCTCTGAACCAGATTTCACCACAGATGCCTCATAAAGAAAGCATTACCAGTGCAGTCGACGACATAATAAGAAGGCCCCGACAAATACACTCTGATAATTGTGTACCACCCACCTGAAACAGAAGTAAAGTACATAACTTTTAAATAATTTATGATCTATATTTATAAGAATGAGAATTTACATTAAAATGATTACTTGGAACAGTAACAGGCCCAACAACCTTTAACTACATAGGTGAGAGGATAACTTCTACACAAAAAGAGCAAGTCAAATAGTTCGCCAGTTTCACCTACCTATACCAAAAATAACTCGAGGCCTAATGCAAAAAGAAGAAAGACAACACCAAACTGAGCAACAGTTTCAACCTGAAGAAGGATGGAAAAACACCATATTAAATAGTCTTAAGGAGTGCAAAAGGTAACAAAGCTGCACAAAGTTACTAATATGAGGTAATACGTCCAGGAGCTTGTTAAAAAGAAATGCATACTAAGAGACTAAAGCTGGTAGCTTCTAATAGGACATCCCAATGAGAGACCAACAGCATACCTGGACCAGTTCCCTGATGAAACTCAAACCCCTGGTCCAATTAGAGATCCCGCAAGCAGATGACCGACAAGAACTTAGCATGCAAATGCATCAACAGTGTGAAATCTTCATGTAGAACTCATACTAAAGACTGAGTCTCGACTGTGTTGGATGGTGCCTTTAATAGCTAGGTATACTCTCGAGTACAAGTATCTCGGCATCACAACGATAATTAAAAAGCACTTTCCAGACCGAAGTGACATATATTTAACTAGAAATATTAGTATACGCCCGGTTTTCCAAACAGGAAAATACAATTCCCCCAATCATAGCAGAAACAATTACAACCACCAAGTGCATGAATGCAATTTGATACGTCGCGAGTAAATGGTGGTTATGGATAGAAGAAAAGTAATGGCTAAGGAAATAAACCTTACATCGACTTGAAGCACTGGATACTTTCATTTCTTGTTGGACATCAGAAAAACATTATCCTATTCCTAAATCGAGAAGCAAGGACAGTAATTGAATTGGCCAGGGTTTTCACATTGAAAATCCTAAGTCCATCGAGGATTCAGTGTTGGGAAAAAATTCAGACTACTATGGAATTATTGTTTTTTACATAGAGTGTCGATAATCAAACAGTTTGAGCCTTTTTCTTATCAATTTCCAGATCAGTGGTCTGTTTTCTTCTTACGGTGATAACGGAGAGTCTTACTTATGTCATGAATCTCATATTATTTCCAAAAAGTTCTACATTTGATTTTGAACTAGGCAGATACCTGATCACCCTATCAAGGGGTGGTAACCACTTGCCTTTACAGTAAGTAGTCAAAATTGCATAAAACGAAAGCTAATAGATAGAAAACGCAACTAACATGCACGGAGCACAATTCAACAAAAATTACCGCCAGAATAGCTTTGCTCAATCGTGAAACACCTCTCAAGACAGTACCACCTTCCAAATGCTAAGCTCAGGGATTAAAACCAATAGCCGCTCAATCAAAGATTTACAACCCAGACCTCTTTTTTCAGGGATTAAAACCAATTTCAGACCTCCACAGTCGTCCACACTAATTTTTAGTCCTCAACACGAAAACATGAGTACTAGTTTCTTTGATTGTTTCAACATAAACAAAGAAGAAACATAGACATACAACAATAAGTAAGTCACAGATACTAATTGAATAAACCCAGAAAAATAAACCCAAATCGGGAAACAGCTGATGATTTTAAGTACTGGGTTTCTTTAATTGCAACAGAAAATCAAAACAAAAACTTGAGCAAAAACAGGGAAATCAAAAAAAAAAACAAGTTACAGATAAGAGGAGGAATTTGTACCAGCTAAACTGAAAAAAACCCACAACCCCATTAAATACCTAATCAGAAAAAAAACCATTTCACCAACAAAATCAATTCAAAACCCAAAAATGAAAACTCATCATTCATCATTACCACAGATCCGACAATCAAAAACAGACAGAAAACACAAACGGATGCAATCGAAATATACGAAAAACTCACCTTCTATGCACCATTTTCACCATGTTGTTGAACTTCAATCTTCACTGCCATTAGTTCTTCATTTAGGCTTCTCTTAAATATAGCCCACACTTTTATTAACCATAACCCATTTGATTTGGTCAATATATAT
>JAJJMA010190010.1:0-24433 GCA_023529015.1 Papaver nudicaule | reverse complement strand
CGCATCATAGCCAATTACCAACATCCATTTCCTTATAACTTCCCCCAAAAAACCACTCACTTTCAACCATAAAAACCGAACAAAGTATAAACAAGAGAAAGAGAGAAAGACAAACTACTACCTGCCGTCTCCAAAAGGAATTTTCTTTCAAGCTTCAGTTGAAGTCTCTCTTGAAGATAGATTGCAAAATTTGGATGCATGGCTTCCTGAATTTGGTCTGCTACGAGGGAATTCAATCATCCTCGTCACCGTCTTCATCATCACCATCGCTCATATCCTCGTCACCGTCTTCATCATCACCATCGCTCGTATCCCCGTCACTGTCTTCACTTCATTCATCAGTTGATTCATCAGAGATCTCATCGTCTTCACTTATCTCGCCCAATATATCATAAAAATCCTCAGGATCAATGTACTCATCATCCGAAGAGGCTGGGGTTCCATATCCATTGTTGCTGGGTTTCATGTCTTCATCTGTATCTTTCTCACTCTCCTCTTCAGAATCCTCAGTTTCATCCTCCTCCCCTGACAAGTATTCATTCATGGTCCTGGAAAAAATGCTTGGGTACTGGTGCTTCTCCTTCCAGTAGAGCCGGAATAACCTCTCCCTTTGAAGTTTCTCATTCCTTTTTTCCTCTGAAGTCTTCTTCACTCTCTTCTCTCTGGCATTTGGTGGAACCTCTTCTTCACTATCTTCTTCTGTCTCGCTTCTACGGGTTTTCCAATAAGCATCTGCATCACCACCTGTTTTTCTTATCTTCCTTGCTTCTACCTTAATCAGCCACTTCTCAAACTCTGCAGCATTTTCTCTCATTCTCTGCAGAAATTGCTCTCTTGGTCTCCTTTTTTCAAGCTTTGTTTCAATTTCTGTCAGATTTTTCTCTACATCTCTTACTAGTCTTTGCATCTCGATGACACTTAGACTGAATGCTAATTCTCTCACAAATCTGTAGTAAGTATCATTTTCTCCTCCGGGGTTTGCCATTTAATTTCCTAAATATTCTCCTAAATTTTCTCCAAATTTTTCTCTCCAAAATCTCAATTGCTCTTGACTAGAGATTTTATAGCCGATCTTATCAAAAGTCGTGTCTCTCTGGAAAACTCTACACACCCCACACGTTCCAGCATGCACCATAGCCACATCTCAAGTCTAATCGCACACTCAACCGTAATTTTTACTCTCTTGAAAAGTCTACAAATTTTACTTGCGGTGGTTATCAAAAGTAATTTAAATTTTCATCGATTAAAGAGCCCAAAATCATGGGACAAATCTCACGATATCTAATAAATCTAAATTTCTATAACTGATTTATATGTTTGTAGGGTGTTGAGAGTTGGTTTGTACATAGTATTTCTCAATAACATTATTTTGAAGTGGTGTGGTGTGATAGCAATAAGGGTGGCTTTTTATGACTAGTAAGCAGGGGGTGGACACATACAAGAAACCCAACCAAGGCCAGCCTATTTGAGCCATCAAGCAACCTCTACCCACCAGCGTGTGCCAAGAGACCTGAAAAGACACAGATAACCCGATTAAGTTAAATTGCATGTCACAAAATACTTGTGGCGCTTCATTAAAGGCCTTAATGTTAGTACTTTGACACGTGATAGAAGAGTAGGTTTCTAGAAAGGGAAAAAGGTTATGGGAAATGCTAACGTAATGATTTTTCATGAGCAATTGCGTATGGAAATGGTACAGATTATCAGAAAATTTAAATCGACCTGTCACCACCACACTTAAATGGCCATACATTAGTGACGAAACTTCCACGACTATAAAGGTTCATAAAGCCAAGAAACTGATTAAGAAAATCCCTAATCAGAGAAAATCCCAAATTAGAACAAATATAGGAAACCAGAGAGTGATTGTGAGATGGCCAGCAATTTAGCCAAACCCCAGAATCCAAAAGATGAATCCTCTTAAGCATTAATTGGTACATCGGATCTTCAACAATTTTTTTTTACCGAGTGTTTTTTTTATGGTCACATTGATGCATGATCGCAAGTAATTCTCCCTGATCCATAGGTCATGTTTGGACAATTAGGGAAATATTTTACCTTTTCCCAATTAGGCAGTATATTTGCAAAATCCAAACTCACTTTTGGATATGGAAAGATTTTTGGGTATGTAGTACTAAAGAATATTCTGCTCGATCAAAAAGATGAAAAAAGGTTATCATTAAGTGGTGCCCCACTTCCATCATACTAGTATGTCTTATTAACAGAGGTCATTTTCAGTTAGAGTGGGTAACATTACCTCAAAGCTATTCAGGTGATCCTAATGGGTGATCGAGGTTGGATTGATTAGTGATGTTTACCTGAACTAGTAGTAGTGATCAAACAAGGGGTAATATAGGATTTACTCTATAAATAGGCTAGGCCAGTAGTGATGTACTTGGGAAACATGACCGTCGTAGAGTCTGAATTTGGACTATTGCATGACCGTGCATGTTTAAGACTAGCCGGTTGATTCAACTACAAAAGCCCACATGTAAAGATTGATCAATTCCCAATGCCAAGCATTACCCCTTTCACACTTCATCATTCTCTCTAGCTTGAATTGCAATGAGATTAAAACTCAACCAATATAAAATACTCCGTATATGCTTGATGATGATTGATCAAGTCCCAGTGCCAAGCATTACCCCTTTGTACGAAAAAAAGAGCGAAAAAATGGTATAAGGTCTCGGAATATTCAAGTATGAATAATATGATACATCGTTAGGTTTCGTGTTTCGGCCCAACTTAATTATTAGAATATGAATAATATGAGAAACATCTCAAGTTTCGTGCTTCGACGAAGATTCCAAACCTTCAGTATGAATATAATATGAGAAAAATCGATTAGTTTGGTGCTTTGGCGGAAATTTCCAACTTCTTGGTATACTCAAGTAGGTTTTAATATGAGAAACATCGTCAGGTTTCGTGTTTCGGTGAAGATTCCCATACTTCTTGGAATACTGAAACATCTCTCAAGTTTCGTGTTTCGACGAAGATTCCAAACCTCCAGTATGAATATAGTATGAGAAAAATCAATTAGTTTGGAAATCTCCAACTTCTTCGAATGCTCAAGTAGAAATAATAGAGAAACATCGTCAGGTTTCGTGTTTCGGCGAAGATTCCCAACTTCTTGGAATACGAATAATAAGAGAAACATCTTCAAGTTTCGTGCTTCGACAAAGATTCCAAACCTCCAGTATGAATATAATATGAGAAAAATCAATTAGTTTGGTGTTTCAGTGAAGATTCCCAACTTCTTCGAATACTCCAGAAGGAATAATATGAGAAAAAATCGTCAGGTTTCGTGTTCCGGCGAAGATTCCCAACTTCTAGGAATACTCTAGTATGAGCAATTGGACGCACTATTCCATGTTTTTTCATAATTGACAAGATTACCCTTTTGAGCAAGTGGACGAACTATGTTGTCGTATTCGTCAGAAAATAATACTCCCTCCGTCCCACATAAATTGAGCTAGTTCCATTTTCATTTTAGCTTAGACTAATTTATCTAGGTTAGATATTACTAGTAAATTATCTTTATTAAATACTTATTTGAATTCATATAGGTTATGCCATGGAAAGTATACAATGTTTACGAATAATGATTGGAATTAGTAATTTGTTGTCTAAGTATAAAAAACGAACTAGACTTTCAATTTCGTTCAATCTTTCATATCTTCTTACAGAATTCGATGGTGAATTTGGGCATATTACTTCTTTTATGGAAGCATCATATCTTCACGGAGAGTATCCACCAAGATGATCCTAAACCATCAGAAGATTTCAATTCTCCTTTCAATCTACATATATTTAGTATAGAATTTTGTTTGAATACTCCGTATTATGTAATTATATTTTATTATGAATGAAGTTTGGGGTTTCATCCCCCTCCCTCTTCAAAAAAAAAAATAAAAATAAAATAGGCACATGTTATTCTAGTCAAAATTAATACTGGTGGGAAAAAATATCGATATTTTTGGGGAAAAAATGCCCCAAATTTATGGAGATAACCACCACAATATTCTCTTTGATTTATTATTGGCTAGAAATCTAAAAATTCGGGAAACTAACCTAAATAATCATTTAACTATCATTAATAATCTTAAACATACTCCTAACGTAAGAATCCCCTTTTCTCTCCAATCTTCATTCATTATCATCATCAACATCATCACCGGTTTCCAGTGCCCGTCGTAGGGTGTCTTGAATCATATTCACTTGGTCTCGAAGTTGATGCACTTGTCGAAAAAGGACGATAACATCACGGTCAGAAGGACAACTGCATCGACCCGCCCCACGAACCAATTCCACGAGATGTTCATTAACATAAATCGTTGTAGACTCCCGCTCCCGCAAGCGATAATAATGTGCTCGCTTCCTCATGCAGATTATAAACAACCCAAGTCTAGGTTGAATAACTACTGAATCGATCCTAAATTCATTCTCTAGAACATTCTTGACGGAATTGCATTGGACATCTTTAGAACCAATTGCAAAATACTGGAAACAATAAGATATGCAGTTCATTTTCTTTGAAAAAGTGATTAATATTCTCGATCAAAAAAAAAGTGATTAGTATAAAACAGCATATGACCTTAAATAGGAAAACTTGAACTAGCAAACGTGTATCTCGCACGAGCTTAAAAAGTAAATTAGATAAAGGTTATCAGCTCATTAAGTTTAGATATGATGAAGATCCTTAAGAAATAGGGGAGTCAAGGGATTTTAGATATGATTTGTTAAGTTTGTTATGGTAGGAATTTTTGATAAAGATTATACCCTCAGTCCATATCTCTCATTATCTTTATTGCCGGTTTTAGATATGATGAAGATCCTTAAAATAGATGAGTCAAGGGATGTTGATATGATTTGTTAAGTTTGTTATGTTTGGAGATTATGTGTATCGATATATACTCTTAGCCCTATATATATTCTCATTCTATCTCGTATTCTCCTTGCAGCCGCTTTTAATAAAAATAAAAATTACGAGTCAAATAAAAATGGTTTGTCCGCGTGTATGAGCATATATTTAGAGATATGGAATTTGACGTATTTGGTTGATTTGAAGATGCGAAATACCGGAAAATTAGGTAAATGATGTGAACCTAAGAAAATTAGGGTTTCCATTAATAAATAAATAGTGATTCAAGACGTAGAAAATATCACACCACCATACACCCAAGAAATCGAGAGTCACAAAAATGAGTTCAGACATCCCAAGAAGGCCAAGGATTGTAAGGCTAGAACCAAAAAGGTTAAGGATCACCATTACCTTCAATGGTGTTGCTCCGGTTCCTGGTATACCGGTTAGTGCTGAAGTTCATACTGATGTTGGCAATGGGTCTATCCCTAAAGATGTTGATATTGGTGGTGATGAAGATATGGTTCCTGTAAAAACAACTATTCCTGCTGAAGTTCATATTGATGTTCCTGATGTTCCTGAGAATGCCCACGTGATTGACCATAACGTTGTTGCTGGTGTTGAGATTGTTGCCGATGCTCCCATTCCTGTGAATGAGAATAAGCCTTCTGATGATGTTGTGCCTGGAATACCGGTAACACCCGAGCAGCCAATACCTATAGAAGAGATAAGTAGTGGAACTACACCCGAAGTTCCACCAGAGCCCGCCATCAAAAGAAGTTTTTGGATGATTGAATAGACAATTTTTTTTTATGTTTTGATTATGTTTCTAGATATTTTTTGTTTGGTTGAAAACCAGCCATCCTTGTTTTCGTTTTCCCTTGCTATTTTGTTTAGTAGAAAAATTATATGTTCTTGGAGGTGCTCATTCGTTTCAATATATATGATTGTTTTTCTTGCTTACTTAACCGCTTCACTCGTATTAATCAACTTTTACTTGTATTGAGTCAACACTGTTACCACGATTCAAGCATTCTTAATGTTTCCATACATTTCAATGTTTCATATGCTTAATTTCTGTCAAAACATTACTTATTCATTTGTAGCAAAAACTATTTATTATGGCGTTGCCCATTAACATGTCCCATGAGTTTGAGATATACTGAGATTACTCCTACTTCAAATTAAACCAATCTCGGGCCAGGAATTTCAATAATTAAAAATCTTATTGTAAGGATTCCACAAACCATTACATTTCATTACTAGTATCAGTTAAGTAACCATAATCTCTACCTTCGTCGCTGTCATCCTCCAAATCATCATTATCCTCCAGATCATCATTATCAGAGTCCTCTGAATTTTCCATTTCCTCATAGTCTTCCTCTCCATTCCAGTTTGAGTGTATCTGTTTTGGCTTGCGTAGATTCAGCCAAAGGGTCCCACCAGCCTTTTTCCAAAGAAACTTCTTGTATAATTTATCCTCTTCTTCCTTTGATTTTTGTATGGCGGCCTTCCACAATTCATACTCAGGTCTATTCTCTTGCCTTTTTCTCGCTTCAATCTCTCTCAGGAAGAACCCTACCAAAGATTCAAGTTCTTCTCTCGACAATTTTTGTGATAAAAAACGAATATTATCATAACTTAGTTTTGTTTTCTTCTTGCTAACTTCTCCTTTTGCCATTTTTCTCTAGGGTTTCAGGTATCCGTATCACTCTATTTTCTTAGATTTTTTTTCTTCGGTTTATCTTGGGAGGAAATGATGAAGCTGTGTAGGTGTTTTTTTCCCTTATATGCAGAAATTAGGGTTATCACCAATTAACCGCCCTACATGCCATCGTTCGAAAGTAACCGCTTCAGATGGTCTGGACCACAAGGGATGTACTGAGCCACTATAGGCATTTTCGAAGATAAAATATATATCATGCCAAAAGATATTTGTATTTAAAAAAATGGCATGCCAAAAATAATTGGATACTTCTGTCTAATTCCCAATTAAATGCTTTTAGAGTAGAAGATTTTGTGAGAAGATATATATACATCATTCCATTATTTTTATGAAATTTTTATATAGTCAAAAATGCCAAAAAAAAGGCCAATTGCATCCAAAATAAATTCATTTCAAGTATCCCTTGCCAACATACATAATTATCTATCTTAAGACTTTCATTGTGAGTATCCCTTGCTAACATAATTACCACCCTATACCTAGCCTAATTAGTAGTAGTAGTAGCTGGTTATATATGTAGCCATCAAGACCATCCTGGTTGCAAGAGATGTGCAACTCATTATAATTTTGGGCGTATTGTGAAGATAGTGATTCATTTATGTAAGGTAGTACATGATATAGCTTTGTCCGTTGACGCTACTGATTTTTGGTAACAAAAATTATATCTTGAATATTTTATTTTTTCGATATTAAAGAAATATATTGGATCTCCGTACTATCCATATTTACATAAAATACTTTCCTTATAAATCTAGGGTAAATCTAGAGTACGAGAAGGGATTTAGCGAATATATAGAGCTGATCTGTTTTCCTAATAAATCTAGGGTAAAATGAATTAAAGAAAATTCGTGTAACAATTGGCTATTTCCACCATTCAGTATAAGTAAAGCATTTAACAGGGGACGGCGACAGGATGCAAAACCCTAGCTATCTATGTTCTTCTAGTCGATTTGAAGGTATAACCCAACCCAACCCAACCCTTCCATTCCCGCAGGGGAATTAATGGTGTACTTACCATGGAACATCCAATTAGACATTCTTGTTCGGCTTCCATTCAAGTCAATCGCACGATTCAGGTGTGTAAACCATTCATGGCACAGTGAACTAAAAAGCACCAAATTTTTAAGGGACCAGCTTAGGTTACCTAATGAAATGGGAAAATTCAATCTCATGTTGAATAGTGGAAACGAAATAGAGATTATTAGGGTTGATCCATCGTCGTCTTCGTGGGAGGGATATAGTTATATTCAATACCTAGAGTCTCTTGAAAGCCGTATCAGGGTTTTTGGATGTTGCTATGGCTTGGTTTTATTAAGGCTTGTCCGTGAGTCGAACGATTGTTTTCTCATGATTTGGAATCCAACTACAAACGAATATAAGATATTACCGAAACCACTACCTGGAACAAAGGACGTGGATAGGGAGTATGATGAATATGCCTTGGGTTATTCTTCGGGGATTAAGGACTTTAAAGTGGTATATTTAACTGAGTCTTTGAAGGAAGGGTGGTGTGAGGTTCAGGTATATACTCTGAAAACTAATTCATGGAGAAGAAATGATAATGTTAGGATAGATGGTTTTATTTCTCATGGTATGTCTGATACGGTTCGACGTCCTGTCGGCGGAGCTGCTCATTGGTTAGCCTTTGTGGATGCAAGCTATGAAGGTTATTTTGTTGTTAGTTTTGATATTGAGACCGAGGAATTTTACAGTTTTCCACTGCCGCCATCCTATACATATGATGAAAAAGTTTTGGGTTATTTAGGAGGATCAGTTTGCTTTTTTTACGATACCCCCAAGGTTCTAACTGTGTGGAAATTAAAAAAAAATGTACCGGGGGAACCATGGACCAAACTTTTCACCGTTAAACCAACACAGCAGTTTGGGGCAGTTGAGAGTTTTATGCCCTTGAAATCTCTAAGGAATGGAGAGATTGTGTTAGGCTTAAAGTTCAGTACATATTTACGAATTGTGTTATATCACCCAAAACACAAAACAATTAAAATGCTTAAAGACCATCATTCAGATGTTTCCACTATTAAGGTATCTGTCGTTCAGGTGAACCTGTCTTCACTTGGAACGGGTACTTATTTTGGGCAATTACTATGGGAAGGCTCCCAAGAAGAAAATGAAAGTAACACAACAGAAAAAGATGAGGATAAAGAGGATGCTGGTGATGTCGAAGGTGAAGAAGAATAAAATGTCGTGGATCAAAGCAATTCAATAAAAGTGAGTTATGTACAATCCCTATGGAATTTGTCAAAATTGGGATGTTACTTGGTGTTTTGGTCTGGAAACGAGTTCCAGTTTGTTTGGTCTATTTATTTTTTCCAGTATTTATTTTTGTTTGTTTGGTCTTTGTCACAGCAAAGATGCATCGTCTATTTATTTATTCCAGTATTTATTTTTGTGTGTCAAGTTTTATTTTCGTGTAACAATTGGCAATCTCCACCATTCAGTATAAGTCAAGCATTTAACAGGGGATGGCGACATGATGCAAAACCCTAGTTATCTATGTTCTTCTATTCGATTTGAAGGTATAACCCAACCCAACCCAACAGTATAAGCCTTCTCATTGACTAAAGATATTATGCAGGTTCCGATTGTGATTTGTATAAAATATTAGTATGTGTTGGGGTGGTGTGTTTCAAATCAAAAATCAATGCCATGCACCAAAGTCGAATTTCAATACTTGCTTCGGTCAAGGCAGGGATGTTCAAAGTGGATTGTGAAGGCAGGGATTCTGAGGTAAGGAACATTTTCAAAGGTATTGATGACAGAATAAATCCCTCAAAATCTGACAAAGGAGTCGCCAATCTTTATTGGGAAGGAGTGACAAAAAACGAGAAATTGGGGCGTGGGATGAGAACCCCCATCCCTGCAAAGAAGAAAATTTAGAGCCTTCTAGCTTTACGCCTTAAACCAAATCTGGTTTTGTATTTTGGCTTTGCCACTTTGTTAGAGTTGTTTCTTCTCCTTGTTGCTAGGCTCTAATCTAGCTTGTAGCACTGTCAAGTGTTTCCTTTTCCCTTTATCAATAACAACTTAATCTTTTTTATCAAAAAAAAAAAAACTTGCTTCGGTCAATTCTGATCATTACTCTAACAAACAATTGAAAGAGAGTAAATTAGTGAGGGGAATTGTAGAGTATAGAAAGAGAGTGAATTAATGCTTGAAAGACTCAACCATTGCGTGTAAAAAGAGAGTGAAGGGTTATTATGAAGGGTTATTATGATGAGAGGAAGGTTAATGAATGTATGATTTGAAGGGTTGAGTGAACGACCAGAGTTAACCTGACGCTGCAAATAGACTAGATTAGGTTGAATTAATGATGCCTTTTGAACGCGTGGGTGGAGGAGGGTTTAACACCGAGTAAATTAGACACGGGGAATACAAATTGAGAGGACGCATGGTCAAAATTGCGTCTGAAAATGTACCGTTTCAGTAAATACCCATAAATGAAATCGGCTATAAAATCTCAGTTGAGAGGAAAATTAGGAATCCATCTTCTCTTTCTTCTTCCAGAAAAAAAAAACAGAAAAAAAACTTCTCTTCTTCTTATTCAAGATGAATTTTATAGGTGATCCATGGCTTAATCCTGCATATCTCAATAATACATGCAGAGCAATCATAAAGAAAAACGTGATCAAAGACAATAGGCAGTTGTACAAGTGTGGTTTGGATGGAAAGCTTCTTCATTTTTCTTCCAGCAGAACTGAGAGACCAGATTGGTGGTATCAGGATCAGTTATATCATCTGATGAGAGAGGCACCAGCACCAGCACCACCAGCAGTGGCACCTCCACCAGCACCAGTACCACCTCCACATTCACCAGCACCAGAGCCAGAGCTAGAACCAGAAGAGGAGGAGGAAATTACTGCGTATTGGGATTTCCCAGAGCCACCTTTTAACTATACTACATGGTATGCATACTGTTGCAGTTACCATTTTGAAGCTTATGAAGATATCAGGGCTGAAGGAGAGGAGTATTTCTACACCAGATTGATGCCAGAGATTGTGAGGATTCCAGTTCCGCGGCACTGGTAGTTGGTGGTCCGGTGTTTTTAAGTCTTCAAGAGAGGCTACAACTTGTTGAAGCTCGAAGGAAAATCCTCTTGAAGCAATCTTGACAGGAATGATGATGAAGAAAGAAGTTAATTAGTTTTTTTTTATGTTGAATGTGGGGAAAGAATGTGGGAAAGAATCTGGTGGTTGATATTTTGGGAAAGAATATTTTGGGTTTAGGCTATGATGCGAAGTAGCCTTTGTTTATGTATAATTACTGTTTATAAGAATATTTTGGTTGTAAAAATTGCAGTTTATATATGTATAATTAATGTTTAATCTTGAATCTTTAAGTTTGATCTTTGTTTCTTTTTTTGTGTGATTGAAAGTGGGTTTTTTGGGTTCAGGAAGGAAATCTGAGCCACATGAACCCACATGTCATATATACCACCACAAGTTGCACGCTCATACGATCATATATGTTCTGATATGGAAACCATGAAAAACCACATAATCTATTAAACCCCCAAAATATAAACAGCAATTCAAACATGCAACCAATAATATTCCAAATTTATAATCCTTAAACCACAAAAAAAAACTTTAAAAAAAACATTGTTCTAAGAATGGAAGAGAGATTGTAAAGCAATAAGAAGAGCATACCCAAAGTACTGCAACAAAACCATCCCTAAAATTTTCTTGATCAATTGCGGATCAATGACATGTTGCATAGGCACAAATCTAGTCGCATTCTGTGCTTTTACGTGCCATGTGCCGTGTTGTGATGTGCCAACAATTTTAACGTGTTTGCAAATATTTTCAGACATATAGACATGAGGAAATAATACCAGCAGTAAAGATTACATGTGTGGCTCATGTGCTTATAACCGTAGAACAAAAAGAATCTGTGGTATTCCTCCTCCGACTGTCAAACAAAAAAGCTGAACTGATCCTATTATAGACTTCCCATACTGATGGTTCAGAGGTCGAAGAATATCTCCAGGCATCTAACATGAGTGAAAGGTTCGTTTTCTTTTTCAAAATAAATATCCGCTGCAATGATATTCTGAAAATGTAGAGATACCCCAGGATCAATAATGTTCACAAATAAAGAGATTGACATGGCAGATGCTGATGGGAATTTCATGCTATTAAATATAAGGGTGCGTGCTTGCTGCAGTGGGATGGATACTAAAAACGTTAATACGGAGCTGCATGTATGGACGTGGATACTTACTGCATCTTCAGTTGTCATTGTGGGATTTATGTTTGGGTCCATTATAGTTTCCTTGATTTCATTGAAGCGTGCCATCTTACGAGCGATGGATTGAAATCTATCTCTGATTCCCCTGGATCTCCTCCTGTTACCGTTGCCATCTATAGCTGCAAAAACTGCAAATACGCGGTTCCACAGATGTGCATGGGTTATATGTGCATTGCGGAAGTTCCCATTCATAAGCATTTGGTAATCGTGGTCTGTAACTGTCTTCCATGCTCGGACAATTGCCATATCCTCATTTTCGGTAAAATCGACGGCCATATGCATAACCTGCATTGGTTATTCCATCATTCAATTAACTTTCGTGTAGTATATATGGCTACCCCTAAAACACAATCATTAAAAGAAATAGCTGCATATTGCAGGTTGTAACAATCACATTGGACGACCAAATAGACATGTCAAATAACCATAGTCAAATTCAGATAGAATTTAAGATTTTGCATTTATGTTTTTCTCAATGGCATTGTACTGTGAGGTCTTTGAGTAACCAATCAAACATGGAACATGTACATAATCAACATGTGGAGCTAAATTGAATCTCTATGTCTACATTTGCTTTGCTTATATTTGTTGTAGGACCAACAATTCGAATGAAACAACAAATTATACATAACAACAATGCTTTATAATCAAAAGACCATTTCTATTATTTGTCATGGATTATCATGGGACATCAATTCATAAGAATCGATTTGAAGAGTACACAAACCCTGAATCTGGAAATCAGTTACTTTATTTAAGTTTGCAATAAATCAGGATATAAAATTACTGACCTTATTTGTACAGAAAAAATGTGGAAGTCGCTTTCCTTTCGATTTGGTGGTCCTCCTTTCCCTACAACGTGAACAGATTTTGTGAACCAGATTCAAACGGAGATTTCTTCGCTGTGGATAAGACTAGGGCGAAATACCAGGTATACAAGTCCGTGATATTTAACTGGGTTTCTGTGGTCAGTCAACTGGGCTTGGTTATGGCACAGCTGCACTAAGTCGTGTAATTGGTACCACAGATGTACTAGATCTACGGTAGAGAATTTGAGTGGGAATCTTCACCGTGGAGTCGCATGTACAGACTACATGTGTGTACTAAAAAATATGGCACGTGATAGTCCCGTGACAACTCGAGAGGGTAAAACAGTGACGATAACCTACACTGCACACTTCTTCTCTTAATCTACACCACTGTTCTCTATTGATTCTTTTCCTAGTTGTGCATCAATCAAATTGCGTTTTCAAAATATATGTTCAACAATTGTTTCCCAAAGTTTCCAGATATATTTGAGGCATCCATCGATTTTTTGAACTCAAACTCAATAGTGAATCATGTATTGAAATTGAAACAAATGATAAAAATATCTTATTAATCATCGAAATTGTTATTACAAAAATAATTACTTTAATGATAAATATTCTTAAACATACTCCTAATATAAGAATCCCCTTTCAAACCCCTTTTCTCTCCAATCTTCATTCATCATCATCATCATCACTGTTTTCCAATACCCGTCGTAGGTTGTCTTAAAGCATATTCACTTGGTCTCGAAGTTGATGCACCTGTCTAAAAAAGACGATAACATGATGATCAGAAGGACAACTGCATCGACCCTCCCCACGAACCAATTCCACGCGATGTTCATCAACATGAATCGCTTTAGACTCCCGCAAACGATAATAATGGGCCCGCCCGCTTCCTCATGAAGATTATAAACAACCCAAGTCTAGGTTGAATAACTACTGAATCTTGCGTAACGAGCCCTATTACCACTGATGGGCATGGAGTGTTAAAACTAACCACTCCGTATTACCACCGATGGGCATGGTGTTAATTGTTTCTTAAGCTAAGAAGATTATGGATGAATGTCGAGCTTTATTTGGTTGTTTTAGAAGTTGTTTTTCTTTTTATATTAGAAGAGACTTTATATGTGTGGTCGATACCAATGCTGCAGTTACTTCTTTTGAAACTTTGAATATGTCACTAGAGGTGTAAATTGTGCCATGCCAGCACGTTAATGGCACAGCACAGCACGCTAAAATTTGGGCACAGCACGGCACGCGACAAAGCACGACACATGCACAACACGCTAGCTTAGTGTGTTGTGTTGTGCTTGACTAATCGAACGGCACAGCACATCACGCGGCATAGCACAACACGCGTTAAAGCACATCACAGCACAGCACGCGACACAGTGCACTACATTACATGTGTATTTCACACAAAAATGAAATCTACCTAGTTATTACCATTACATTTTTGCTTTAAGATAGGCTCGAGCTAGGTTTTCAGGAAAATTCACATTGAAGCAGATGCTAAACTAGTAATTCAGTCTATTACGGGTACTTCAGCTCTAGTGCATTGGGAGAACAACAATATCATTAAGCATATCAAGTTTTTGAGTAGTACTTTTCCTTTCTGTCAATTTTCTTTTGTTAGTCGAGACGATAATCAGGTCGCCGATGGTGTCTCTAAGTATGTTAGGCAGTCCAATTGTTTTTTAGATTATGCGGTTAGTTTCCCTTCTTTTGTGTATGATCTTCTATCAAATGATCAAAACTTCATGGTGGCTTAAGTTCTAATAAAATTTCTAGTTTATCAAAAAAAAAAAAAAACTAATCATCAAATTTGTTATTACAAAAAAAAAAAACCATTTAACTATATATCATTAATACTTTTAAACATACTCCTAACATAAGAATCCCCTTTTCTCTCCAATCTTCATTCATTATCATCAACAGCATCATCACCGGTTTCCAGTGCCCTTCGTAGGGTGTCTTGAAGCATATTCACTTGGTCTCGAAGTTGATGCACTTGTCGAAAAAGGACGATAACATCACGGTCAGAAGGACAACTGCATCGACCCGCCCCACGAACCAATTCCACGAGATGTTCATTAACATGAATAGATGTAGACTCCAACTCCCCCAAGCGATAATAACGTGCGGGATTCCTCATGCAGATTATAAACAACCCAAGCGATAAAAATGAAATCTACCTAGTTATTACCATTATATTTTTGTTATTTTGATTAAATTTATGACAATACATAATATCTAATTTTATTAAGTGATAAATAAATATTTAGAAATGTAATTGATGTTGTAAATGTTTCTATCTGACGTTCATTTGGTTGAAAAACAAATAACGATACAATTGTTATATCGTAAAATAACTTATGTCCTATAAATAAAAAAAATGTTTCTTAAGCTTATTCACCTAATATAAACGATATTCACTTTATTTTATTAGTAATGCCCATTACACACTGCTTCAAAACCTGATCAAGACCTAACAAAAAAAAAACTAAAAAGAAAATAAATGAAAATTTGAAACATTTGATCGAGATCCTAACAGAATTGAATAAATAGTATCCCTTTTGGATCTTCCTGCCTTCTTTCAGAAGGAAGAACTTTCACTTGGACACGAGTCATCGTCAACATCATCATGATCTTCTTTATTGTATACAGCTGGAAATAGATTGTGAAGAGCATCTATGTCCTCTTTGATACACAATTCGAAGTCATCCAAAGAAGCAAAACCTTCGGGGGGAGAAGAATCACCAGAGACGTGGACAGAAGCAGGAGTACCCTTCTCTACATCATCAATTATGACAACTGCGGGAATTTCAACACCATTGATTTCAACATGTATTTCCGTTTCAAATGGGACATCAGAGATGCTTTGCACCCCGCCCATAGTTATTGTGGTAGTTAATTTGTTTGGCGGAATAAATGCTAGGTTTGGCTCATCTTCCTCAAGATGATCTAGCTTAGGGTTTTTGGCACTTCTCTTAACTGGCTCAAGAAAATGTCTCTCATCTCTTTTGTTTGAACTCATTGTACTCGTCTGATCTATCCCAATTTGTAACCTCTTCGGTCACTATTTATATTTCTCAAAGGTAAACCCTAATTTGTTTAATGGTAACTAGATGTTAGGGGATGTATATTCCATATACGACTCTAAGTCGACCGAATATACAGTTTCCGGCATTACTAATATATGCGTACATCACCACATTGAATGCGTATAACGAATTTACTTATTAAAGATATATATTGCCTTCGAAAAAAAATTCAGTTTTTATTCCACGAGATCACTTGTTAAAAATAAGAAAAAATAACTTCCCTTGTTAACGGATCTCCATTTACCCTACAGTTCAACGTCGTTACAATTTATACCGCCAAAACTAACCCAAATTTTCCGAAAATCTCATTTCGATTTCCATGTCTCTTCTCTCTCCCTAAATCTTACTCCTATAATCTATCTAGAAAAGGCTAACCCTAGAAAATAGAACTTTGTGTTTACTGTGTGATATCTTCCTGCAGAACCAATTCCCAATCACTTTTGCTCCAAGTTAAGCATCTTGCTTTGTTCGAACGTGTAAGTCTTCCAGTTCCATAGAATCTTGTATTATTCTGTTCGATTTTCTCTGTTTTGTTGCTTTGATTTTAGATTTGCATTGGTAGTTTTCTTTGCATTCTTTTGGAAGAAATCTAGTAGCTGATTTTTTTTCTTTTTGGTAGGTTATCTTTCAGTTGTCAGTTAGGGTTTTTGTATGAACGATTGTAAATTTTAGGGGGGCTTCTTTTATGTGTGGTGTGTATGCAATTTTTATGTGTGTTATGTTATTATGTATGTAATTTTTAATCGCTTGAATGAATGAAATGAGCGGATAATGACCAAGTGTATTAAGTAATATGTTGACGGTTGGTATAATTCATATAATGTGGGATTCTTGTATATATTTTCTCTTCAGACTGTGGTCTGTGATTATTATTTGTATACATACATGATCCTTTGTGACTATAATTAAGAATTTTAATAAAACAACATAAACATTTCTACAGGTGGTTAACAACAAGATCTGTATGTTTCTACCTAGCCGATAATTTGTTGGTGTTCACAATGGATCCTAGAGTAATGGATAAATCTTGGATGGTCACCGATAGAAGAGAAAAGCCTTATCGAGATGGAGTACATGCATTTATAGAGTTTGCTATCGATCATTCAGAAGACACCGGCTCAGGAAACAAGAACGAACAGATCAGAATCTGGTGTCCATGTCAGAAATGTTTCAACGTCTATCACCACAAGGCGAGCAAGGTACAGTTTCATCTATTCCAGCACGGAATAAATCCACATTATACCAAATGGACTGAGCATGGGGAAGAAGAAGAGTCACCAAGAAGGGGGCCTGATAGTGATAATGATCGTGATTATGATTTTGAGATGGAGACTCCAACAGATGCTGCAGAGACTAAAAATATGGTCGACCAAACAGTGGGTGATTTACCAAGGGAGAAGATAGAAGAGCTAGTGAAGGAAGCTGAAACACCCCTATACAAAGGATGCACATATACAAAGATGTCATCGATGTGTGAGCTGTTCAACTTGAAAAGCAAGCACGGAGCATCAGACAAGTTTTTTAATGAACTTCTAGATCTGCTGGGGAAAATGCTTCCTCCAGATAATGAATTGGTAAAAAATACATACGAGGCTAAGAAGTTTATTAAATTGTTGGGATCAGGGTACAAAAAGATACATGTTTGTATCAATAACTGCATTCTGTACAGGAAAGAGTACAAAAACGAGACCAAGTGTCCCACTTGTGGGGAATCTAGATGGAAAGTGGACGAACACACAGGCGACGTGTATGAAAATATTGCAGCAAAAGTAATGTGGTATTTCCCCATCATTCCCAGGATGGAAGCGTGGTATAAATCAGAGAATATATCTAAATATCTCATATGGCACGACACAGGTAGAAAGAAGGACGAGGGTGTTCTACGTCATCCGGCAGACTCACCGGCATGGAAAGCGATGGACGATAGATACCCTGATTTTGGTAAGGATCCTAGGAATCTGCGGCTAGGCATTTCGGCTGACGGAGTTGATGTAAACACAGGCACGAATAAACATCGCAGTTTATGGCCAATTTTGACGGTGGTTTACAACCTTCCACCGTGGTTGTGTATGAAAAGAAAGTTCATGATGCTGTCATTACTGATAGATGGTGGGCCTTGTAAGGACATAGATGTTTTGTTACAACCTTTCCTTGAGGATCTTCAAAAGTTATTTGTGCATGGAGTCGACTGTTTTGATGAATATAAGAAAGAGAAGTTTACTCTACGTGCAGCTGTTTTATGGACAATTAATGATTATCCTGCTCTTGGTACATTATGTGGTTGCCCTTACAGTGGAAAAAGAGGTTGTGTGGTGTGTGGGAAAAATACGTACTCTGTCAGACTCAACAACTGTGGCAAAGAGGCATATACTGGTCATAGAAGATACCTACCAGATGACCATATATTCAGAAGGCAGAAGAAGGGGTTCAATGGACAGGTTGAACATGGGAATGCTCCAGCACCTATGACCGGGGAACAAATATACAAGGAGGTATGCTCTATAAGGAATTCATGGGGAAAGAAAAAGAAGGGTATCAAAGTTCATTTTGTGCAGGTGAATCCCGGGAGAGGAGGAAAAATGATAACGAGGAGAATCGAAAAGGAAAATTGCTAAAACAACTGAAAGATCGACAGGTGAAGATGAAGATTACTGGAAAAAGTTTAACCTATGGCACCAGCTACTCCCATATTGGCGGCATAATCTTGTTCACCATTGTATAGATTTCATGCACGTCAAAAAAAATATCTGTGAGAGTATTGTCGGAACACTTCTTCATGCAGAAAGTAAGACGAAAGATGGATTAAACACTCGATTGGATCTGAAGGAACATGGGTTGAGAGAAGAGTTGCACCCTAAGCCGAATGGCAAAGGTGGATATACTATAAAAGCATCGTCTTGCACATTAACCACGGAGGAGAAGGACAAGTTCTGTGCAACATTGTCCAAGATAAGGGTTCCGCAGGGTTACTGTTCAAATTTTTCCACCCTGGTGTCTTGCAAAGATCGTAAGCTTATCGGACTCAAGTCACATGACTATCACATGCTAATGCAGCAATTTTTGCCTGTTGCGATCAAATCGATTATGCCACAGCCAACAAGATACGCTATTATGAGGTTTTGTCACTTTTTCAGAGCGATATCTAGGAAAGAAATCAAGGTGGCAGAGCTAGACAAACTCCAGGAAGAACTCGTTGTGACGCTGTGCTTACTCGAGAAACACTTTCCTCCATCATTTTTTGATATCATGGTTCACTTAACTGTGCATCTTACCAATGAAGTTAAGCTATGTGGTCCTGTATGCTTTCGATGGATGTATCCGTTCGAAAGGTGCATGGAGGTTATTAAAGGGCATGTGCATAACAGATACAGGCCGGGAGGATCAATTGCAGAAGGGAATATTCTGGAAGAGACAGTTGAGATGTTTGGTGAGTTCAAAAGAAGCATGAAGACAGTTGGAATTCCACCTGACAGGTATGACGGATATGACACTGTTGAAGATTCTGATTCCTTCCCGGGACAACCAACATCTGCTGGTAAGCAGAAGAATGTCAGAGATGATCTGTGGATTAACGCGCATCTCACTGTATTGCTGAATACACCGGAAGTTGATCCTTACTTTAAGTAAGCATTATTACTCGGTTAACTTATTCTTTTATTTTATGTGTCCGATTTTTGGCCGAGTATAACATTTACCACTGTGCTGTCTAGACGACATATGGACTGTGTGCGAAATGAAAATCCGACAAGAAATGATGCATGGTTGCATAAACGGCATACTGATACGTTCCCTGAGTGGTTTAAAAGTGAGGTAAGAGTTTGCAGAAAATGTTATTATTGCTGTAATTTATCCGTCAAGTGGTATGCTAATCCTTATAATTGACTGCAGGTTGAGAGAGAGTTCAGCATCTCTCCAGAAGGTGTTGCGGATAGGTTAAGGTGGCTGTCAGACTATCCGGAAACAGAAGTAACGACTTACGAATCATATTACATTAATGGATACCTGTTTCGGACAAAGTCTCGTGAAGGTATAGTGAACCAGAATAGCGGGATACATGTAGAGGCAACTGACATGAACATTAGAAAAGCGGGGGGGTCAACCCTTGATCAGGCAGATTACTTTGGCGTTTTACAAGAAATATGGGTGCTGACTTATCATTCACTGAGAGTTCCTCTTTTCAAGTGTGCCTGGGTTGACAATAAACATGGGGTCTCAAAGGATCCACTTGGCTATGTTTTGGTTGAGCTTGACAACATAAAACCCACTGCGGATCCATTCATTATAGCTACCCAAGCTAGGCAGGTATTTTATGTAGGAGATCAGGAAAATAAGAAAAAGTCTATTGTCTTTACGGTACCAAGCAAAAATTACAAAGATACTGATGATGTCGACGAGGAGTTTAGCACGGTGGTTCTTTCTGGGAACGATTTTAACTTGCCGACGATCAGTAAACGTGACATGCGTAAGGAATCGATTGAGGATTACTATCGGTCTGAAGGTCCGGTTAGACATGTTCGTCCGAAGAAGAAGAAAAAATGATGCACCTAGATGTCCCAATTTTCTGATCATCGAAGTTGCATGCCCATTGTGATTTGTGAATCATTTTGCAAATACTAGTATGGATGAGACATGCTTTCTCTAGTAACCATCTTACTGTACATTTCTTTCTTTTTTCTTTCTTTTGCAAGTAGTCTATCCGGACTTGCAGTGAATAATTTGTATACATATTATCCAGTTTTTGAATCCTGGGTCTTTTTTCTTGTTTTGTTACGACCACACAGACTTGTATCATGATTTCATCGCTAAGTCCAAGTTTTTAAAGAAACGGAAAAAATTACAAAGTTACTATTGGATCCCCTAACACAAAAGCAAATCAAAAGCCATGGACATGCCCGTGACCTGATATACAATTAACAAGAAAAACCCTATTCTTAAGTTTTTGTTTCGTGACATTGCTCTTGGGCTTAGAGTTTTTGTGATTTTTTAGCAGCCCTGAAGTCAAGCGAGTCATTTATATAACTTTTTGGGCGCAGAAGTTGTATTTCACCTTCCTCGTTTAACGAAACCCTAGAGTCAAGCGAAGCTCTTTGGCTGATAACTTACACGCCCACATGTCCATGTATCATGTCTTGAATTTTCTATCATCCTTGCATGCTAACCAAATAGTTGGTTTCTTGTTCATTACCAGGCACACCAAGTTCTTTTGCAGCTGATTTTGCTTGGTCTTTCAAATCTAGGGTAATCTCTTAGATCTTCTAATATCTCTGGAAAACTAGACAGATACTTTGTTTTTCTAGTCTGGTGATTATATCACGTGAAATAATCATATACTTTCATATCCACGCACTCTTTGTTTTTTCAATATGTATGTTCTCATTGTGCATCTGAATTTTGGGATTGTTGGTTATAACTCTAGTGATTTTTGATTTATGAAGGATTTCCAGTGCTGAACAGAAACATCCAATTTCATATTAACTTGTTGATCTTTTTTTTTTTTTTATACGAAACTTGTTGATCTTACCCAAAAGCATAAACATACACCACAAAGCACTAATAGAATCATATTTATGTACGTATTACTCTGTGCGACAGTAATTCAGGATGTTATTAGTAGCAGATCAACATTTCTGAGCTTCGGTTCGCACGTTTTCTCATCTTCACTACTAATGATCTACTGAATTGTTTGTTATTGGAATCTGCAAGTGGGTGATGATCAATTTTCGAATGTGACCAGGTAGCTGATAATTTGTGGGTGATTTCACAACGGATCCTAGAGTGATGGATAAATCTTGGATTGGCATCGATAGAGCCAAAAAGCCTTATCGAGATGGAGTCGAGGCATTTTTAGAGTATGCGATCCTGCACACTGAAGAGCCGGTTATTTCATGTCCATGTCTGAAATGTTTAAACCTCTACAGACACAGAGTGAAGGAGGTACGACACCATTTATACATGAGGGGAATGGATCCAAAGTATACCATATGGACTGAGCACGGAGAAATTCCCTTGCCCCACCACAATGATCTGCACAATGCACAAGTGCTGAATGTCCAATGGGAATTTCAGCGGATGCTACTAAATGTTTAGAAATGTACCAAATACTCAAGGATGCTAAGAATCCCCTATCCAGATGATGTTCTAATTTGTTGTTGCTGGCAACGTGGAAGATACCGGTCTGTAGTTAGTAGTGATCATGGTTATTTAGTTCATTTTTGATCAATAATTTAAATACCAGGGATATCAGATCAATTGTTAATCAAACTTTAATGTTATTCTATAATAGTAATCAAAAATAGCAACATCCAGAAACCAATAAAAAAATATATAAAATACAAATAACAACATCCAGAAATCGGTAAAAAAGAAGAATACAAACTGAAATACAAAAGAACATAAATAATATTGTAGTAATAATTTCCTAAAGAGTAGCATTAATCCTTCAAAAAACGTACTTTATTAATGAGCCCCCCAGATTGTCCTCCAAAATCTTTCAATGAGACATTGCTCATCATGTGAGGAACAATTCCTATGCGTGTTTGCCAAGGACAAGGCCCCCCCCAGACTTCCTTCAAGGTTCCAGTTTCAGTATTGTAACAAGATAATTGTTGGCAGTCCCATAACAAGATGTTCTTGTGACTTCCGAAGGCCACCGGCCTAAACGCCGGCCATATGACGTCTGGCTTTTGCAACAAAATGCTCGCCTCGCGTTCCCAAGTGACCTCAGGATGTTTCTTGATCCAAAAATCAATCCTGAACATGTCATTGTAAAAGTCATTATGTTTGCAGTAAACGCAGAGAGTACTTCCAAACAGCATCATTCCAACTTCTGGATGATCATCCAAATAAAACCTTTCAGGGACCTGATTGTATGGTGGTTCCGTAAGTAACTGAAATTCCTCAGTATGCAAATCGAAGGATATTAATCTGTTTACAGATCCATAAGTGTGGTCAGAATGATCGAACCAAAAAACACACCCATTTGCATATAAACCAGATTCCATGAATACATACGGTATTTGTGTGATGACCCTCCATCCCCTCTTGTCGCCTAGAGTGAATATTTCCACTGAGCCTTCTCTTTCAATTCTAATTACCTTATACTGAGCGGTAACTTCACAATAGCCGAAACCTCCTATTACATCTCTGCCATAAATTTGTGGTGTTCTACGTGGCCGCGAGTCTCTTTCTGGAAGAACGAGGGACTCACCTGTTGCTGGATTCATAAGTAATATAGGATCTTGTGCGCCGTCGTGAAAATCATATAGACACACAAGACCGTTGCAAGATCCAACTATTGGGTTTAAAGTAAACTTGGTACTTCCACTAACCGGGTGATTTTTGAAATTCTTCGCCATTGTTGAGTAGTCTTCTTCTCGTAGTCGCTGTCTGTAGAAGAGGTGTGTAACATCATCTCCTCCATAGTACTCTGATGAAGCCGAGATAAGTAGACCAGTTTTTCTTCTGCCAAGGATGGTCTTCCATTGTTTGCATACCAATTTGCTGTGAGACACACTCTCTGTTGTAGGAAGACGTACTAAAATCTTTGTAGTTAAATCCTCTGGTAATCTATCCATTAAATCCTCTGGTAATTTATCCATTGTTTTTAGTGTTGAATAATGGGATAAGGATATTTAGGATTATTGTGTAGAATACTGAACTTATATAGGCATCCAATATACACGTCTATTCAGACAAATGCACAGGTGCAAATGCATGTACCCTTTCAGAAAAGAATAAACACGGCTGTTCAGATTGTCAACGGATTTTGTGAATCGTTATGAACATTTTCTACCAAACTGTTAACGGAATTTCAAGAGATGAGAGTCTCATGGAAGAGACGCCTCATTGGAAATGTAGTTAGTTAGTGCGTGCGTGCGTGCGTGTGTTATGTTAGTGTACGTGTTCAACAGTATGTGCGTTATGTTGAAATAACAACCTACCCACATGCGTAGCTAACACACTTCAAGAAGGCTAACCCTGGGCCTTGAGCCTGGTCTTAGGATTCCTCTAAAATTAGTCACTACTAGGCTTGAGAAAATTCTATCATGGGCTGTATCCTTAACTTAAGCCCATCATTTTAAGGTGTGAGATTAAACGAGCTTATGGAGTGGGGGGCCTAACAATGGGCTTGAGACTGGTTCAGCCCTTCATGTCCGCGTGTAGGACTTCTCCCTGTTGCATGGGCTATCTTGTAAAAGAGCCTATGGACTGGGGAAACTGACCCGGTCCACAAAAGTCCATTATTCTTGTCACGCATCCAAAGTAAGATATCTCACGTGGTTTTATATCTATCAAACGCCACGTTAAATCCTATCGACCTCGTGTGGCCATTCCATGGCGTGACAAAGTTGGCGTGGCTGTTTACCAGCTCATAAACAGACACGTTAGAATGGGATCTCGTGACCTTTGATTTGGCAACGGACACGAGGAATAACGACCAGAAGAAATGCGTGGCCTTTTTTTTTGAAGGTGACATTCTTTGCCACGCGAAAAGGGCGAGCGTGGTTTTTTGTTAAGAACGGTCACGCGAAAGGCAATTTTTCACGTGGTTGTTATAGCTAGCGTGGCCTTTTACAAGATATGTCGCGTGGCAAAAGAGCCAGATTTTACTAGTGTTTGTCCTGATGCGTAGATAATCATTGTTGCTAATGATATGCTTTT
>JAJJMA010189998.1:0-10481 GCA_023529015.1 Papaver nudicaule | reverse complement strand
ATTGGTAGATGTTATGAAATTTTGATTAGTTATTATCTATTTTTTTTTGTCTCTACAAATCTCAAAGACTCTCTAAAATTCACTAGAATTGTATCTACAAATCACAAAAATACTCTCAGAGAGTCACTGGACATTTCTCATGGAGTCAATGGAAATCCCTAGATTTTCAGAGAATCTTTAAAAGTCACTGAAATAAAAAGTCACTGAAAATCTATATAATTCCCATTTGACTACCACCCTGTTAAGCAATAATGCAATTGGGGGCCCCTATTTTCCTGCCCCATTCTCCAATTTGCCTGCCCCATTCTCCACCACGATGGAACGCGATCCAAACGCGATCCAAGCGCGTGCACCCAAGTTGAACCGTAATGCAAGAAAAATGATGGAATGCACGCTAAGTGATCGCGGTGTGCTGCAATTAAAGGAACAACTTTTAAAGTCTTTTCAACTATTTGAAAGTTCGAAAATACTATATTCAATTGGAAGAGCACATGGCAGAGCGGCCTTGATACAACAGCAAATTGCCTAGTTTAAGTAACCTGCGCCTAATCTTGATTCTTATCAAATACTCTGCAGGGATCCAAGCAAACAAAACTGAGCATGGGAGTTGCCACTTCTTTATCATCCGAGTTTCTCAATTCGACAGATTCCTTCACCCAATGAGGATGATATGTAACTTGATACCATGCAGATGCCCTCTGTTCATATTTAGTATTCTTCTAAACTTCTGTGAGACTGAGAATCTTCCCCCAAGTTTTCGAAAACGCTTTTAAATTCACTCCTTACAGAATTATAAGCATGCTTAATTTTTCCTGAGTCTCCTTGTTTCCTGCTATTGTATTTTGGCATTGACCAAACATGCCAGTAACCACCTCTTCCTCAGAGTTCAAGTTAAATTGGTCCATCATATATACACGTGCAGTCCCATGCTTCCTTGATGACATCTGCAGAACCTTGAATCTCAAGATCTGTGTCTTTACTTGAGGTACTTCCAATGTATCCTTGTCAGAACAAGCTAACATTATGTCAGGTGAATCTTTAATCTTGCGGTAAAGTTCGCCCAAATCCTTCTTAGACTTGTATGACAGATAATCTTCCTTCCCTGTGAAATCTGGGCACATCTTGGTTTAAGTTCTTGAGGCATGGCCACGACTTTCACAGTTTTCGGAAAGTAAACAGCTGTGGCTGCAAGTTCGGCCAATTTAATGCATTTCTCATCCAAGGCTCCATATCCACTCTGATCAGCATGTACAACATGGGCATTGCAGATGGGCCCAAGTTTCTTGTTCACCATGTTCTTCACAAAAAAGTCTATTCAACAAATAAATCAGACGATTAGGATTCCTGCCGTGAAAGGTCATAATATAGAAGCTGTTAAGCTAATATGGAAACAAAAATATCAGAAGTTCAAATCCTCAATTTCTAATACATTTATAGTAGTAGTACAAAAATCAAAGAGATCCGTGCAAAGCTGTTTTGTGGAACTGACTAATCTCAATTTTTAGTTTTCCGTAGGCAGCTTATTATTATGGATCAATAATATTCTTAAGTTTATGTGTCCATGTCATTGATCAATATACCTAGACAAAAATGTGTTCATCTTAACCAGAAGAGGTTATGGAAATGGAATGTTCCTGACATCTGAATACTGTGCAAACAAACGATAATAAAATTTATTTTCCTTAATGCTGGAAAATCAGACATACTAGCTGCTTATACATATCTGCTATGCAGTCAGACGAGTGCTCCTACAACTACGAGATAACAGTTAGGACAAATTGTGAACAAACATTGATTGCAAACTATAACTAACAAGAAAAGTGAAACACTAAGCCTCGATAACTAGTAACAGTGGAAAGATCTGAAGAGATATGAATATAACATTAGACATATTATTAAAGCAGATCAGATGGTTACCAAATGATTGACAGGACGCTGCAGTTTTTGAATTTCAGCAGGGGAATAATCCATTAGTATCCAGCTCCTTTTGCTTGGAGGTATAAGATTTTCACAAAATAAGATCACCAACCAGGTCACATCCTGATGCCTCATTTGCAGGTGGCCTATCACCCTTCTGGGGAAAACCAAAATGTATAGAATTGAGCAGGAGGCATCAAATTATTCATTCATAAAATTGTTAATACCAAAATTTTGCAATAAAATGGCATATCAGTAACTAAAAAGTGTGTCGAGAGTAACGGAGAGAACTTACAGGGTGGTTAGAGATGAACACCTTTTGATACGGAAAATAATTTTCTTGGACAAGGAATTTTTCTCCGACCTCAACTCCCTCAAAACAAATGCACCTCCGATTTCTGAGGGAATGTTAACATTATCGCTGAAATCAAGACTACCAACCTTTTCAGCTCACCAACACTCACTGGAATAACTCCATCCAGAGAGTTCTTTGACAAGTTCAACATCTCTAGACCACTAAAAACCCCAATGTGCGACGGAATTCTACCAGTAATCCACTGACAGACAAGTCCAATACTTGAGATTCCAATTATCCACTTAGTTTTTCTCAGACAGCAAAACCTTCTGCAAACCCAACCCAAATATCCATGCTGGTCGTGAATCCTTTAAAAAGTTCCGGCACAAATCCAAATCCAACTTCAACATATTCATCAACTTAATCAACGAGTGAAAATCCAACTCAAATCAAAGAGTCAATTGTTCCTAGGGATATCGGAGTATAATCATCTACATTGCATGAAGCTAACTTAAAAGTTGAATCAACAAAATCAGCTTTAAAATACAAATCCAAACTGAAGCCAGAAGAAGAAAAAAAGTAGTGACTGGTAAAGTATACTGACCCCACTTTCTCACTTTCATGACAATACATTTTGTTGATTCTGCCTTTTCTTACTATTTCGTTGTCTTTTTGAGGGTTTCTGTTTGCGTCTTCTGTTTTTTTTTACTGTAGAATTGCTGGCATTTTGATCATCAGAATGAGCATGACTCATTTGTGGCTCATCTTCATTAGAGAATGAATTCTCGTTTGTGTTTGGGTTTGTCAAAAATAAAGGAAATGGATTAGTGATGGCAGCAGCAGCACATGGGGTCGACAACCTCAACCTTTCTTCGTAATGCCTACAAAAAACAAGTAAACAATAATTAGTGAAATCATTTTTATTAGAAGAATTTTGTTCACTACTCATATAAAGGAAGGTACAAGTATTACCCCAACTTTTGTAGGACAATCACTATGAGAAATGGGGGGATTACCAACACTCTGATTAGCAACATTTATAATTTTAGCAGCACAAATAGCATGCTGCAAATTTAGCAGCATACATAAAATGTTGTTTTAAATGGGAAGTGTTGCAAAGTTTAAGTGTAGAAATCATAATAACTCCTCATCACTTTGATATGTGTTGCAACACATCCAAATTGTGCTGCAAAATTTTGAAAACTACTATCTTCACCCCAAATTTTGATGCCACCAAAATCAACCCAATCTTTGCAACACATGGGCAGCACTAATTCAGCAATTGCAACACATCTATATTATTTTAGAAATTTTGGAAAAGCAAAAATGAATTTAATGATTTTAGGTAATTGTTTGGAACCATTTAAAAGAGCTAGAACCCTAGGATAACTTAAACCCCAGAACCATCTGATGGGAGAACCAGAATACGGGAACCACTTTAAAGTTTAGAACCAGAATGAATTAAAACTGCCTAGTCAGCTACCCCAATCTTGTCGAACCAGAACCATTTTAGGTTTGGAACCTATTCCTGCCTTAACCATTTCTCATTGCCATTTTCAGACACATTAAACTCAGTCGAGCCTCGAGCCTCAACGGCAGAACCGAAAAAAATTCAAATTTTTTTTCTTTCAATCTTCTTCTAAAACCCTCAACGGCAGAATCAAGACATGAAGGATCGATAGTTGAGAGGCTGATTTCTTTCGACCTTCTCTTTAAAACCCTTTGGGTTCGATTTCTTTCAACTGAACCCAAATTATAGAAACCCTGGAAAAATTGGTCCAATTGTTGTCGATTGAGAGGGTGACTTCGATTTCACAGGTTGGGTTTTGCTTTGTTGTTTCATTGATTTGATTATTTGTGGATTATTTGTGAATTTGTGTAGTTAGGGTATGATCAATTAGGGTATTCATGGATGTTTTTCTGGTTGGGTTTGCTTTCACAGGTATCTTCAGAATGTCAATATATAAATCTTGGATGTTTGAAGACGATATATTTGGTGCAGTGTACAGAGCTGGTGTGAAATTTTTCATTGAATATGCAGCTGATAATGGTGTTGAGGAAAATCATTGTCCTTGCCCATGTAGGGTCTGTCGAAATAGGAAACATTTTGATTTTCAAGGAGTGAAGAAGCATTTGGAAACGAAAGGTGTCGACAAGACGTATACGACTTGGATTTGGCATGGGGAGAAGCAAACCAAGCAACCAGTTAACATTGCTGATAATGAAGAGGAGCTAGTCAGAGAAAATACTGGTGCTGCATAATTTCCGAACAGGTAGATCCTGACCCAGAAACAGTATAAAGAAGCAGTTTGGAATATCCGGTAATTGTGTGAGTGTTCGAGGTAGAACCTCATTTGCGTTGTTTGCTTGATGTTCATGGAAACAGGAGGCCTGCAAGAGACTACTGCAACCAGAATTTGTGACGAGTCGCATTTGGTCTTGGTTAAATTGAATAAGCTAAGGAGTTCCACCAAAGAGACTGACGAGCCTGTGATTCTTGTTGATGTTCATGGAAACAGGAGGCCTCCAAGAGTGGCGCCAAGAAGAAGACTGTGAATGTAATGTTTTTACCTGACTGAATGAAACTGAAATTTACTGTTTTGTCAATGAACAAGTTTATGGGCTGTCTTTCTTGGTGTTGTTAGTAAATTAGTCAGGTGCTGTTAGTTCTGTCAACTTTAACTTAAATTTTTGACCGGATTTTGGCCGGTCCTATAATTTTGGCCGGATTTTGCTCCAAAGGCTGAAAATCATATTTACAGAGTCAACATCAAAGACTTATCTGTCATCATGATGTAAGCATGAGTAAATTTTTGAATCACACCATTTCCCTCTGAAAATCAATCAATCAAATTAAACATTCAAATTCATAAGTTGCAACATTCCATTACAGGTCAAAAGATTTCCATTCTTCATTCCATAAAACATTAAACATTCCATAACATTTACAACCCCAAAATGTCTCCCCTGAACCCCAAAACAACCCCAAAAAATTCACAACTTTCCCAGGTAATTTTTTGCAGGCTACTTCGCATCATAGCCAATTACCAACATCCATTTCCAACCCAAATTTCAACATTCAACCCAAAAAAAAAACAGAAAAAACACAACTTTAAACAAGAGAAAGAGAGAAAGACTACTCCGGCCGTCTTCGAGAGGATTTTTCTTCAAGCTTCAATAAATTGAAACCTCTCTCGAAGCTAACAAAAGATTTACCCTGCAAAATTTGATGATTTCAGACTTAGATCATCCGAGGGAATTTAGTCATCCTCGGCACCAAAATCATCCGAATCATCATGATCATCCAGATCATCTTCTCCTGGAGGGTTGAAGTAGTTCTCAGGATCATCTCCACTGCTCGCAGTTGCACTCCCATCTCTGTCCTCATCCATTTCTTCATCAGCACCCTCATCCATTTCTTCATCAGCATCCTCGTCTTCTAACTTTTCAGATGATTCAGATGATTCAGATGATTCTTCATCTTCAGGGAGGGGCTCAATCATGGTACGTCGAAAGACTCGAGGGAACTTAGTCTTCTCCTTCCAGTACATCCTGAACAGATTCTCTCTTCGACGGTTACGGATCCTCTCTTCTTCAGAACTGCTTGGATAATCATGATGCACTGGATTCCAACCGCCGTCTTCTTCTTCACTATCCTCCTCTGTCTCACTTCTCCGCCTATAATGATCACCACCTCCACCGCCCCTTCTCCTGTCCTTCCTTGCCTCTCTTTTCCGAATCCACAACTGAAACTCTGCAGCATTTTCTTTCATTCGATTAAGAAATTCCTCTCTGTCTCTCTTTCTTTCAAGCTTTCTCTCAATTTCTAACAGATTTTTCTCTACATCTTTTACTAGTCTTTGCATCTCTATCACAGTGAGACTAAATGCTAATTCTCTCACCAATCTGTAGTATAAAGTATCATCTTCTCCTCCAGGGTTTGCCATTTCCTAAATTTTCTCCTAATTTTTCTCTCCAAAATCTCAAGTAATTCTCAATTCCTCTTGACTAGAGATTTTATAGCCGATCATGTCTGAAAAGTCATGTCTCTCTGGAAAACTCTGCACACCCCACGCGTTCCAGCATGCATGCACCATAATTAGCCACATCTCAAGTCTAATCGTTCACTCAACCGTAATTTTTACTCTCTAGAAAACTCTCCAATTTTTACGCGGTGGTTATCAAAAGTAATTCAATTTTTACCACATTGTTTGTATCGATTTTAATTTTTACTTGCGGTGGTTATATCTACGTACCCTAATATCATAGCCCTTCACTTCACATCATAGAGAGCATGCACCATCATTAGCTAGTCCTATGCTACTCTAAACCAACATTTATTACATTGTTTGTATCGATTTTTACCACAATTACACGTTGAATAGATTTTTACACGCAATTACTCCCCACATTTACTCCCCTCAACCGTTTCAAGGCACTCAATTGCCTTGAAAACTTGCGCACTCAATTGTCTTTTCAGTAATTCACTTCTCTTCAACTTCAATTGCTAAATCTAATCTCAAGATTTTCTGGGAGGAAAATCTAAATTCAAGATTTTCTGATAAGTTTTGGATAATTGTTGGACTTTGTCAGCTAAATTTGTGGTGTAGTGGTATAGGATAAGTGCTGGACTTTGTCAAAAACCAAACAGAAAACAGAGGAAAGGTGGGCGGAAACATCCAGTTCCTATAAACTCTTTTGACACGCCTAGAAATTGGCAGGTCTTTTATTTTCAAAGGGAAGAAAGAATTGGGCGGAAACATCCAGTTTGTCAGATGAGTACAGCAACCCCAAAAAATATTCTCTCTCCTTTTAGACTTTGTCAACTACAATTCACTATGCGCATGGAGATTGAATTAAAAGCTGGGCATAATGAATTACTTAGAGAAATGTGAAAGCAGTTTAGTATAAATGATGGCTTTGTAAGTGAGAAGACTACACCACAATTAGAGAAAAACTCAGAGAAACAATGGAGAGACAGAATCCATTCAGGGTTGTTGTGAATGGAAAAGTGATCTAACTGAAGATGGTTGTAGTTGGCCATCCAATGAGGGTTAAAGAATGGCCTGATAAGAAGACGGTTGAGTATATTACTCCTGCCAGTGAGAAGCCAATGAGCAAATGGATGAGGGAGAGAGAAGAAATGGCACCATGGGAGAAGAAGATGTCTTTGTAGATGTTTTTGTGTTTCTCTTTGATGTCTTTGTGTTTCTCTTTTATTTCTCTCCTTTTGTTTATGAATGAATGAAAAATTTCAGTTTGCAATGGCTTGATTCTGAATCCTACTTTTAGTTTGCAATGAATGAATCCTACTTTTGAATGAATGAATCCAGGAACAAATTATTATTACATAAACAAAAACAAACACTTTTACAAACATCCCAAAATAAACAAGAACAAGAACTTAAACAAGAAATTGAGACATTCAATCTGAAATAGGGTCAATCATCTCAATGTCAGCAGCAACATCACCCTCATTTGCACCAGGAACATTAGCAGCAGCAGCACCACCACCCTCAATTGCACCACCAGTATCAGCATTCTCACCAGTGCTCTCCATAAACTCAGCAGCCTCCTCTTCATCATATGTGAAAGGCCCGTATTTGGCTTTCATATCCTTTAGGCCTGCATTGAAGGCGATCATGTCGGGGTTCCAATGGCCCGAGCCATCTGCGACCGGTTCATCACCAAAATCAGAAAACAAAGCTTTGTGGTGCTCAATCCGTTCATCCCAGTATGCTTTCCTAATTGCATTATTGACCTTAACTTGCTCCACTACTTCTTCTACAATAGGTGGTGGTTGATTTCCCGGCACAATTGGTGGTGGTATAGTGCTTACGATGGCTTGGATTACAGGAAGCCTCTGATTCTTCCTAAATGCCAGGGATTTAGAAAGAACTTTCTGCACTTCATACCTCAATTCAGTGGGAAGCTTATACCCATAAAACCCAACTTGCTTTCCACCCATAACCACCCATTCATCCCCATAAAATGCAATTCCCTCTGTTGCAGGCATGTATGGACCCCCTTCTTTCCTAACTTGTATTTTCCAGGAATCCCCGTCTTCCAATTCAACATTCTCTTCATTCTTTTCAGTCGGATTCTCTTCATCCACTTCTTGAAATTCAGGTTGCATTGTTGGAACATTTGCAACCATCCTCCTCACTGTTGCAAATGCATCCTGCAACAACCTTGATTCAGCACTATTAGTTGGTTTTTGATTGGGATTCATGGTGTTTGCTTGTTTAATGGAAAAAGCCTGAAACTCGCATGGTTTTTATATTAACCCAATTTTTTATGATAAGTCGAAACTGTTGGTATTCCAACCGCCGGAAACTGTATTCCAACCGCCGGTAACCGTTTTATGATAACAGATGTAATTACATATTGCAAATGGAAAAGACAATATGGTTAACCCAAATGGACCAAATTTCTGAAAGTAATTTCTGGAATTCTTGATTCTGGAATTTCTGAAACTAAATTACATTCTAAAAGTATCCAATTACCTTCTAACAGATGTACAAACACTTCATATTGTCTTAACAAACAAAAAAAAACACTTCATATTGTCTTAACCAAAAAGTATGAACTGCACTGAATATTTTCAGCTCCAAAAAACAGCATGCTCATTCCATCAACACAACTGGAGGTCGAAGGCCCAAACTGGATGAAGCACATATCCACCAACTCCAACAGCTCCAAAGTTGGCTAAGCTCGAAGGGTTTGCTTTCACAAGTTTTTCTTCAGGGATGAGAATCTTGTCGAGCTGCACCTTAACAAGATGACTAGGTACGGCTACCCCATGGCACATTTTTCCAGGCTCACCAAGAATGATTCTGCCATGGGCAATTGGTTGATTCTCCATGTTGATCAATGTACAATCCTCTCCATATCTAGTAAGACGGGCTACCATTGCTGCATAACGATCCGCTTTGCTGGTTTCAGCTGAACTTGTCGTAGTAAGTTGAACATTGGTGTTCTGCGGTAATTCTTGGATCTCTTCTTGTCTTTCCTCAAACATATCCTGTATATGATTTTGAATTAAAATAAGTTCCATTTTCTTTAGTTGTATAAGATTTTGAATTAAAATAAAGTAAGCTCACTCACAAGATATGGCTCCGCGCTAGGTAAAATTTTCCCATCCTTTGTTAAATGTGCTTCCACCCACACATCTTTGAGTGTGATCTCTTTATCAGGATTCTTCTTCACCTAAATTTGCAAAATTAACATTAATAGGGGTCATAGCAAAAGGTTTCACCTAAATTCAGTCAAATTTAAATATACTCACCAATTCAGCTTTCACCATAGCAAAAGGTTTGCGACCAGCGGTGTGAGAGTACTCATATGCTGCTCTTCTCTTCTTCATGACAACTCTTTTATCCTGAACAGCTTTGGTGTTTTCATTCTCACAAAATTTTACCCAATCCTCCCTTAAAACCTTTGGTGGAGTGAATGCAATTCTTTGTTCATGAGTACGATTAGGAAAGTACTTCGTACGTAGCTCAGATTTCTTTCTCCTCCATGGACCAGACATCTGGTGGATAATAATATCCTTGGATGCCTCAGGTATATCATAAGCTGCCTGGAAAGACGGGACGAAAATACAACTTACTACGTACTCAACTGAAATAATTTCCTTAAGCAGGTAAGTTATGTACCTTAAGCTCATTCCAAACAATTTCCTTGTAACTTTCAGGCACAATAGACCAATCAGGGTACGAAATAGGTATTATATTACGCACAAAATAACCCTTCAACTGACCAAGAGTACAGCAGTTGCCGGAAACTGGTCTTCCATCCTCGTCCACCTCCACCGGTTCTGCCATGATCACCTATAAAATCCAACATAGAATCTAACCCCCTTGTATTCAACATAGAATCTAACCAGCAAAGGATTCAAAATCCAACATAGAATCTAACCCCCTTCTATTCAATATAATCAAACAATCACACAAATTAAACCCTAATTTCAATTTCAGAATCAGGGATACTCACTTAAGCGAAATACAGCAGCAGATGATAAATTAAAGCAGCTGGAAATCAACAGTAGCACCTACATAAACAACAAACCATTAATAACAATGTTAAAATGAAAACCAAACCGTAATCGCAGATAAAATTAAAACCCTTGACCCTAAAAAAAAAATCAATTACACTTACAATGTTAAAATGAAACCAAAACCCAAATATCTTCTCGTCCCTTCTCTTCTCCTAAAACGAAAGAGAAGAAATGCACTCGTCTCTTCTCGTCTCTCTTCCTTCTGTAACT